>JAHZMW010001948.1:0-116538 GCA_027743745.1 Alloscopus bannaensis | reverse complement strand
TTTCCCTTTCAGCTCATCACTTCAAAAAATTCCGACATGAGATACATGTGTGTCTATGAAAAAGCCCACGCTGGTATTTCCTGTTTGCGGAACACAAAACACCATGCTTGCTCCATCTACTTATTATAATGTATACTCCGTATGCTGAGCGGATGCTGTGCTACCATCCGTATCCGCCTGCGTTTTCCATGGTTTGTTTCCTTCCTGCTTATTGGCTTCCGTATTTATCTCTATTTCCACTATATAGCGAAACAAGTGTCCCAGAGTCAATGAAATGTGACGACTCCAGTGTGTCTCCGTAGTCGCGCGAGTTGTTGAGCCTAAACTTGATTATTAAGGAGTTTTTTTTGGGACAAAATTGCGATTGTTGCACTGAAATTATTGTTTTGAGGTGGCAATCAAGGCGGTGACTCAGGTTTCACGAGTAACTACCAAACATAGCGGTTTCAGTTTAAAGTAGTTGAGCGAAACTTGGTCATCCAGGTTTTCATTTGACAATCACTAATTGCTTTCCAAACAGTAGAAGCTAGATTTTGTCCCAAAAGGGGTTTCACAGTCAATAGGAGGCAACTCTGCGTGTTTGTTTGTCAGGAAGAGGAATTTCAAGCATTGGCGTTTGTTCAAGGTTATCATTGAGATTAGCTTGTGGGTAAGTGTCTTTGATTTGGTGAACAAACTGCGCTCAGCCGAATGTCAGGGCTTACAACTAACTAATCTTCTATCTGTTAGCTTTATAGACATTGCGGTTGTACGGACAACTCAGAGTTGGGTGTCATCTGAAATTAAGTTAACCGATCGTGGTACCGGAGTATTAAGGAGGTAAGAGCTAGTGTGGATTTTTATTATGTAAAAAAGACCCAATTTATATGACAGTCAAGATGTTGTACACATAAATGACCGAATCGGTCGCGATTGTTAGTTAACCTTGTTCTTTCTTTGTAGTTAGAATGCAGTCTAACCAGATTCCCCGAGTCCCCAGAGGCTCTGCCAACAATGGCGCCAATCGGCAAGACTCGGATTCGTCAGGTGTAAGGAACCACCAGTTTATTCCGTTGAACATAACACGGACCCTTCCTTTCTTACGTAACGGCGCCACGCAGTCTTCGACGGAGACCGTGGTTATCAATGCGGTTCGTGTTTGAAACTCTCATTTGACGTTGTCAGCGACAATTAACGGGCTGAGAGAGATGCAAAAGTTAAATATTTCCAGAGGTTTTTGTTCCCTTTTTATGCATTTTTTTGGGATTACAGAAAAATATGTGGCGCTCCTTAGTAGTCTCTTCACTAACCTCATATTGTTTGCTACATATTTAGTCGTGGTTCACCGAGAACTCGGTTGACTGAAATTGTGTCTCTCGCAGCCCGAGTAGAAAAGTGTCAGTGTGACAATTGTTGAATAGATTTAATCAATGCTAAAATAATATGCTGTGATTTGAGTTTATAGTTGCACTCCTTCACATTCTTCTTCTATAGGCAACTGAAGGCGCGAAGGATGCCAATGATTTAGGACAAATTGTTCCCAACAACGAAAAAACGGAGCCTGAGAAAAACGAGGGAGAGCGGGGAAACCAAGAACCGGGTCCATCCAGTATGGCAAACAGTGAAGTGGTTTGGGGTTACCCTGTTGCAAGTTGCTCGCGGTGGTCACCCTCAGACAGCGAGGAGGGTTCCATGCTTGAGTACCAACTCCCGGAAACTTCGGATGACGAGAAAAATCTTGTGGAGGATTCTAATTCCAGCTCTGAAATTCCGGACACTGATTCGAACGTTAGTTGCTTTAAAATATGTTCACTTTTTATTACCGTTGATTACGCATGATGGTATTTGTATTTCCATGATGATACTTCATTAGCTACATATTTATATGAGGCGTGATTTCTTTCATTCTTAGTTACCCTCGGGAAATGCTCAATTAATCGAGGATATGATAAAGGCCGATAAAGACTCCCAAAATTATTTTGGGGATCAAGAATGTGTTCATGGCGACGACACAACGGAGTTAGATGTGGAATTTTTGTTCAATCATGTGAACGCAACCCGTGCAAATTCAACAAATGTGAGGCTTTGCAACCAATGTTCGGAGTACACCTTCACGAATTACGGGTCATGCAACAATTGCTTCCAGGTTGAATTAACTAAAATACAAGTAGTCTGAGTTCAGTTTTGTGGCGAATTAGTAATAACTAGTACATCAATTCCGATTTTATTACGTTCACTCAGATGCGGCGACAGTGGCTTCCGAAGAGACCGCTGGCAAGACGACTGAAAGCTAAAAAGGCTGATAGATTGAAGGGCAAGGCTTCCAAGGCGTCGACTTCTGACTCGGATGCCAGCCGTGAGGATATTGACAAAGAGAAGTTAAATGGAGGGACTGTCGATAAGAGCAAATCCTTTAAAGGTAATGACGATCCAACGTCAAGAGCTATTGAACTATGCCCGGTGTGCTATTTAACACAAAAGGATTCGGCATTTGTACACGGGAAAACGGCACACACATACTGCTGCTTCAAGTGTGCAGATAAAATTCTTAAGGAAAGTGGACGATGTCCGATTTGCCGAAGGCGAGTGCTGAGAGTTGTGAAAGTTATTGGATGATTAAATTGGATCTCTGCAGTCACGGAGAAGTGTAAAGGTGAGAAAATAAGTGTTGTCATTTTGATAAAGCGTTGTGGTGGATTTCAATATGTTTATTGGATGTAATAAAAATGACAACATTAAATACACGCATGTATATATAATATGGTATATCATCATATAATATATTACTTATATATACTCCGTAGGTTTCCGACCTTTTATCAACCAATACACATTTCTTGTAGATTTCTTCAATGTTAAAATCAAGCTTGTCTGAAACGGCTGCAACACAACTTTTGACAGGAGACTCTGATGCTTGTACATTTGTTTTTTTTTCACTCAGAAATCCTTGTTTAACTTTTTTTGACAAATTTGGAGTAAGATAAAGCAAATTAGTGGAAATCAGTTTGAAAATTTTTACTCGGAAATTGACGAAATAAGCATTACTCCCACATCAGTTTTGAAATAAGAAGCTTCCTTTTTTCCTCAAAAGTACACAATCGTATTCATACGTTTTGTATCAGTATGATCAATGATGATTTTTGTGAAAGAGTGCCTACCAAGGATATTTTTCAACAGGACATATTTTTTATTTATCTTATATGTTATGGTAATAGAGACTTTCCTTTCAAATATCATTGAAATCCATCATAACGCTGTAATCATAATAATATTTTGTATCGCCAGTTTGAGTTGTGTCTAATAATATCGTTTACCCACAGAAAGAAAGCTGCTTGAATGGAACTGAAGTAGGACGTTTAAAAAGAAACTTGCTTTCCACCTCTCCAACTCTAAACCACTTCTGCCGTAATATCATATATGTACAATAATAAGAACACTAATTAACAAGAAAATTTACAAAGTTTCGTTCCTTTCCGTCTCCATTCCTCTGCTCCTCAGTGCGTGAAAAGCCAACCAAGTAATATACACGCATTTCGTCACGTAGTCAGTTTTTGATAGCAATTCCTTTCTGTAAAATGCATTGAAAACGGACACTAATCACTGTTATCCTTACGTAATAATATATAGTAATACATTTCCGTAGTTTACTGGGATGCATGGCATACTTATTATGTTCGTGTGCAGATAAATTGTTAGTGAAAACACGCAAAACTTGTGTCACAGAACATGTTGAACATTCATTTAAAAATCAGAGTAATTGGGAGATACGAGCTCTTAATGTAAATTCCTAATAATTTAATTAACATCCTTTTGTGAATCATAAATATACGTGTACCCTAAATCAATGTAATAATTACAACTTATATGCAGACAAAGTGTCGCAGTACAAAAAAAACATAATTTCTTTACACACTATCGGACTAGATCGGGTTTTTAATTTTTTCTTCTCTGAAAACAAAGAATAACTTGCGTGAGAGAAATGCCTGCAGAGCGTGCGTATCAAAGCACAAGACATTTTGGCACACAAGCCACACAATATAAATATTTCCTTCCCCACTTTCCCTTCATGCTTTCACCTTTCTCTCCGCCCTCTCTCTCTCTGGTAACTTAAATAACTATTGACACATTGAAAAAAGACTTGATTAAAACATTCACAGCTTATAAAGAGTACACAAATCTTGTGTAGTATCTTGCTCATCGTTGACGCCATTTTAAGCAATGCAAGTTTTTTAGCGTTGTTTCACGCCGGCTTTTGTTTTTATGAAACTTTTACACGCTAGAAACACTAATCATAATATTATGTAAGTGTAGTTGGGTAATTTAGCATGATTGGAATGCAACGGTACGTAAAGATGATAACCTAATTTAACAAGAATAATATCCTACTTTCTCCACACAAAAGAACTTCAAAAGGTTTTCTCCGGCGTGATTACTTTGTGTAACTTTGAATCGTGCTTAGAAAGGAATTTCGGAATAGTTTTGTTGGCAGTGAACTTGTACACATTTTCCTTGTATCCTATACAATCCTTCTCAAAACCAACAAGCTTTCCCTAAAAAACGACAAACGCACATACACCTTTCTCCGCTCATTAGATCAGCTAATTTACGAGGTTGTTTTTTTGTCAAGAACAGAAAGAACGGTTTTGTTGATTCGTACAATCTACTATAATCATTTCTGCTTAAACTTTTTTGTTTATATTGTAAAAACCTACAAATTGTATTACCTGTATATCATGATGATCAATGTACAATTATGGACCACCTTGTTTTTCTTTTGTGTGTACACTGCTGTGAATGTGATCTCGTTTCTCTTTTTGGCTTGAAGGAAATGAATGAGCTGTACTTTTATCAATATAATATGTATAAATTTTGAGTTCACTCTACGTTGCTTGCTGAGCTGTAAAAACAATTCGCATGACTTCTCCTGAGGAGACTCGAAAGCTGTCGGTTTTTTTGATCACCAGAGAAACGAGAACATAATGAGAACATGTTAATGATATTTATGTTATAATATGTTGTACGTAGAGATGGTTTGTTCCTCAAAATTTTGTAGAAACGTAGAAAAAATGAGTGGGTCTACAAGATTACATTGAGAGAGGGAGCGAGTGAGAAAGAGACGTATCAAATGATGAAAAATTCTTTTTTCTTTGAGCCTAAATATTTAAGTAGCTTAGTGTAATATATTCACCGTAAAAATTACACATCCTGTAACATGTATAGAGTCATTAATTACGTGTGCAATCAAAGGAAAGAAATAGCTGTACTGAACTCGCGGTAAAAAGACTTCTGCATTTTCTCTAAAATCCCTACCCTCACGACGACAGTAGAACAACAGGAAGTTAAATTTATTCATAGTTTTTCTCGAGCAATTTCCCTTGATCTGCTGACACTTCACACCATTCAGCTATAAAACCGGCGACGATTAGTGTAATTCTCTTTGCAATACAAACCACAGTCTACCGCTACGAATGCATAACATCTACTCACGCTATCTTCAATATTTGTTTATAAAGTATGTACAAACAGTAGTAACAATGTGGCAAATATCAGATTCTTATATGAAAGATTTTGTTGTCTCCTGGTTTCCTCTTACACGAAACACTCCTCTTTTATAAATCCTATTGGGTTGTTTATTTTACAAAAAGAAAGCCAGGTCAGAAACAAGGTTCAGATCGTATTTATTTTAAGAGATTTTTTTCCCTTCAATCATTCTTCTTCGGCGTATTTATTTTAGTTGTGTACGAACACTGCAAAATGAGTATCACCGATTTTTGATGACGATTCTCTTGTAATTAATTGAGTCGTTTTACCTTTGGACTTGCACAGGCTTTGTAATCTTGTGTGAAGCTCAAGCTGACACACTCGTCTCACCATTTTGCACCCCGTTTCTGCATCCTGACTCCGCTCAACAGCGACATCAATACATTATTCTATTTCTTTGAAACAAGAACAGCTTCTCTTTGATCCAGCTTATCTTTGCCGTAAATCTATTCCTAGTCATTGGCAAATCTATGTCTCTACAACTATTCAAAGTAGTAAAACACACGCACAGCAGCTACTTCTTTTGAGTACGTATATAATAATAGCTATATGCACATGTTTTTTTTTCTTGCAAACATTCCTGTAAATCGTAGTCCAATTCTGTTGAGTACTAAAACAACGTTTTTTACCTGTTTGTGTGTACAAATACGACATCTATTAAGTATCTTAAAATGTATACAGTTTTTTTTTTGGAAACTAGAAGAGAAGTACTTGCCAACAAGTCTGATTATTATTATTATTATTATTATAAAATACCGGTCAACAGGTTTTTTTGTTTGTTTCTTTGTTTGCTCAAAAGAGTATAATATAATATTTATATGTATTTGTATGTATGTTTATGTATATGTGTGTAAATGCATAGTGGTCATTATCAGTTTACAATGTAAGCCTTCTACTGTTTTGAGTACGTACAAGAAGCAACATTGAAAAACGGTTGTAGACAACGATGACGACGACGACGCGTCCTACAG
This sequence comes from Alloscopus bannaensis, assembly GCA_027743745.1. Lineage (NCBI taxonomy): Eukaryota > Metazoa > Arthropoda > Collembola > Entomobryomorpha > Entomobryidae > Alloscopus > Alloscopus bannaensis. The sequence continues at coordinate 110,047 of JAHZMW010001948.1, read as the reverse complement.
CGTTACATAGCAGTTGTAAGATAATCCTGGTTTTTTTTAGCAGCTAAATAATAATCATCATAATAATATTGTGTCCATGTCATCTAGATGAGCATCTTTTGATCCAAATTGCGTAGGAGTCCTTCTCATACTCCTTCTCACTCCGTTTCCGCCAAGCTTTCCCTTTTGAAAAAGAAATTTCCCTTTTGTGCTGACATTTTACATGATTATCATCCTGTGTGCCTTATCCTTTCAAAGACTAACAATAAGTGCAACCCCTCCAAACTGTGCAAAAAAAGTCGTCTCCCCCACAAAAAATATGCGGACAAAATTCCATATGCAAACACGAGGATTTGTTAAATCCTACTTTCCCCTTTCATTCTGTTTGTAAAGGAAGAAAGACAAAAAAGTGTTTGCAGAGATTTGAGTGTGTGGTAAGTAGTTGTTCAGTTTGTGGTGAAGTTGTAACTCATTATATTATACTACTACACAAGAGACATTATGAAAAACTTTCTCCTCCTGTATTCTTTGTGCTTGTGGGAAATCCCAGAAGTGTTATTCCTTCCTGTTTTGTTCTGTATAAAAATTCCATCTTATATATGTACCCCCTCTTCCACTCTTGCTAAATTTAAAAGTTTTTTTTTTTGCTTTCCTTGCTTTGTTTGGTTGAAATGGAAAGTTGAAACAAAGTTTGAAACAATTTTTTTCACTTTCTCATTCTATTCTTGGGTATTCTGTACTCTTTCCTGTTGTTGCCTCCTCCTCCCTTTTGTTATTCTGTTGAATTTAGCTGTAAGTGTTTACGGGCCAGTGGCCACTGGGATGTACTTGAGAGTGTAGGTGTTCTTCCAGATCTCGGCGAGTGTGACGGCGGAGAAGAATCTGTGGAAAATGTAGAGTGGTAGACAGAACCGTTGCACAAGGATCCAGGGGATGGGTCCAAAGAAGCTCAGTTGGACAGGGTCCTTCTCCACCTTCGGGATCTCGAGCGTGATGATGGCCCACATGGTCAAGTTCGTTATCAGGAGCAAGGTGACAATCTGACGGCCGGGTTTTGTCCTGCAGTGTTCGGGCAAGTGAATCCGACGTCGTCCCACATCCGAGATGAAGAGCATTTGGATGATGATCTGAAACGGGAAAGTACACAGAGAGACCAATAAATTAACTAAAATTTGCATGAGGAAGAGTAAATTAGCGAGAAGCTTCTCTCTCCGCCCGCAAATTGTCACGTAGGAGAAATGCGTTGATTATTTTTGAAGACAATAAAACTGGGATGTGAACACAAACCTGAAGAATGACGAGGGCCGCAGTTCCTGCGACGAGAAGTGCAGGAATGTCCAAAGAGAGACCGAGAACCGTGCCTGAGACCAAGCTGAAGATGGCGTATGCAAACACCCCGAGAACAGAGACACGGAGCAAAATGTCTCGCAAGGGACTGCCATGATCTCCGTGAAACCTGAGACGTCTCACTCTGGAGAGACAAAAAACAGAGAGAGAATCACACTTGAGCAGCATCTGCAGCACGGATTATCCTCACTTCAACAGTGTTACACCACGACGACGATGTGCGAGTTATGCAAGTTGGAATGTACAAATGAGATTTCCGATTGGAGAAAGTCGTTACGGACAGAAAAATCAAGTTAAGAGAAAGTAATGCGTTCTCTGTCTCTCCTCATTTTGAGATGTGTTACCTTATGAATCCAATGAGAGTGGCGAGAAATGAGAGAAGGAGAAGTCCGGCATGAGAGCAGTCCGCGAGATAGATAGCGAGCCACTTGAATTTCTCCCTGGCGATCAGCACGAAGAAGAGGATGAGACAAATGAGAGCGGCGACGAGGAGGAGAAGTCCGCAAAACAGGCCTTTGCTCGCCCCAACACAGTCGACTGGACCTGAAGGTGCTGCTCCACTCCCCTCTGGGCCTCCTGCCGTGTACCGACTGTACGAGTCCGTTCCCATTTCCCATTCCTGCTGACTCTCCTCAGCACCTTCCTCGTTGTTCCTTGAGGCATCCCTGGAAACAGGAAAGGAAAGAGAAAGCCCATCACGCTCTGAGTTAACGAACTGCTTTACACAAAAAATCTACACATCAAACCCACACCATGATATCAGCAAAGGAAGAGGAGGATGGGTAGTCGAGAGGAAAAGGAGAGAAAGTGAGGATGAAAAGGAAATGCTTTTTTTTAGCTTTCACATCATTCTACAAAGGCATTCTTCTCATCTACAAGCAAGCCTCCCTCCAGCACCACAACGATTCCAACGAAGAAGATAATTCTTTTTTTTAGAAAAGAAACGGCCATTCCAAAAAAAAGATCTTTCAAGAGAAAGGAAACCGTTGTTATGCGTGCTTCCTAGTCGCGAAAAAAAAACACAAAAGCACACTCAACTCATCAACTAAAAAGAGAGATACTCACCCTTTGGTTGGAACGCCACGTCCGATGTTTCGCCAAATGATGAAAACAACAGCGGCCGCGATCAAGCTGTACTCAATGACGACGGGAAAGAGATACGGGGCCGCGTCGTTGACAATAGTGCCCATGTAGACGAACCGGTCACACGAGACGTTGAGAGAGAGTGGGGTGCCTGTGTCAAACGGGGGCGGGGTTGAGGACGGGGTTGGTGCCCTTGCCAGACCCACACCACCACCAACGCCGTATTGGTTGCTCATGCTGTTGTACACATTCATGTTCTCTTGCTCTGGGGACGGTGTCGTTGTCGTCTTGTTCCAGAAACCCAACCGTGCATACAACAGCCGATTTCCCTCTGTCAATTTACAACAGCAGAGTGAGAGAGATAGAAAAAAAGCACATTTACTTCGCAGTTTGTGTTCCCAGTGAAAAGAGGGAACGAAGCCAAAATGGATCACTCAAAGTCAGCCTTCTCTCTCTCTCGGTTATTCTCTCCTTTCTCGTGGGGATCCGCAGGAGAAAGTCTCTGTGACAGTGAGAGAAAGAGCTGGAAGTAGGGAAAGCTACGAAAACTGTTTACCTTGAATCATGTAGTCCTCACTGTACGTATCGTAATGCTTGGTAATTTCCTTGAAGCATTCCCGAACCAAGATGCGGATCCACACGCAGAGATTCGTTGCCACGACGTGCATCAATCCAAATCTTGCAATGATTTTGAATTTGTGGATTCGCAACTACAGAAGAAAAACGAGCAAAGATGAGCGCTTTAAATATGCACGATATTTCACCGTAGAGAAATGATATCGACGAATGCCGCTCTTGGAGAGACGGCTCATGTCATTAGTGACACAAGCCGAGTCTTATGACGATAGGTTACAGCATCTGTGCAACTTTCTTTTGATGTCATTTTTAATGCAAGTGGCCCTCCTTTAAGGACAACTCAAATGTTTCCTCTCCTAATCCGTTTTTTGAACTTACGGAACGAAAAGTTCTCAGCGTATCTAATGATATGGTCGAGGAGAGAGAAGGGTTACGAAAAAAATACATTTTTTTTGCAGCCGCTGTGCAGTGAAAGCGTAGAGGGTTGAGAACGTGAGTAATTGACGATAGAAGAGAAAGCTTGTGTTTTTGTCACTCTGAATAATAAATGGCCTCTCCTGTTGACTGGAGAGTCAGTGACACGTCAAGCATAACGAATGAGCTGACTGGTATAATAATATAGATGAAAACGCGTTGAATTTAAAAAAAAATAAGTTGACAAAACACACGGCCCTGCATATAAAATATATGCCCTCAAAATCCTCTCACTCAACTCGAGTAGAAAAGGGTAGATCAAAGATTTCTGATGATTTCATTACAATCATAGAGAAAGCTGCTTCTGTTTCGCTCAGTGTGTTCCCTTACCCTGGAGTTGATGAAGATGAAGTACATTTGCATAAAGGTGAAAATCAACTGGAGGAGAGGATTCACCCCGCGGAGGATGTTGTAGCACGAGGATCCCATTCGAATCTCAAAGAAAGCTCCCAACTCCAATCCGATGTAGATCATTGCACCAAGACCGAAAGCTGTGGGGAGCAAACATCACAACAATAAAATCAAACAGAGTACTCATCTTTCACGTCCTCACAAAATAATATAACTTATATATTCATCGCTTTTATTGTCCTGATTTATTTTCCTTTCTAGATGCTCTCACTACACGGAGTCAGTTCAAAAAACGGTAATGCTACTTTCCCAAATTCTAATCCCATTTATGGAGGTGTGCCTACAACCGAGATTTTCCCAGCTTTTCAAATGACCATCATCATCACCAAAATCATTACCTTTTTTGGATGTCCACACGGAGAGAAAGGCTGAGCTGTGAACACGAGATAACTCTCAGACTTTCCGGACAAACTCAACCATGCGAGAAGTTAATGATATGTAATTGCTTTCTCTCTCATCCCTTCAGTCCGAAAAATCTCTCTCGTGTACTTACAACTCATTTGGATGTCGTATATACGAGCAGAAATCGAGAAAAAAAAGATTCCCCATTAAAGACGACGACAACTGCTGCGTGGTGGTGGTAATGGTGTGGTGTTGAAGCCACCCGTGAAATCTAAGCACATTAATATTTACATGGACGCTGAGCACACAAACTCACCCTGTGTCCACTTTATCTCTCCACGAAACCAAACAGAGAATGAAATGCAAAATGTACAATATATCTGTTTAAAAAACTCGGCTACAAACTGAGCGTCATCGCGATGGTGATGCACAAGACTCATTTAAATGTGAGCCAGACATTTACGGGAATTCATCGAGCCGTGGCATTTTCACATTATATAAGAAGCTCCACATTACAGCATAAATATTATTATCCCTTTCATTCGAGTTTGTTGTGTTTCTGAGTTTGTGTCCACACAAATCGTACGCATGACCGGAATTTGAAAGAGCGAAATAAAGTTGTATGCTTTCTCCTCTGTCCCTTTGCCGGTCTTCGCGAAGGAAAAGGGGACATAAATGTAAATATTATCATGCATCTCTTGCAACTGACTCAGTCGACGGTGGTGAAAGCATCTGCATTTTTCTTTGAAAGAAAGAATTTCGTAAGGATTTTTTTCCTGTAACTTACCTAGTGTTCCCATCCGGAGAAAGAAGGATCCATGGGCAGTGTCACTCTGACTGGTTTTCGGCTTTTGACCCTCTTTGGCAGATGTTGTGGCCGACTCTGCAGCAGGCTTTTCTTGCCCTTGCGAAGGTGGTTGAGCAGCGGTTGACTCTGCCTCTCCAGATCCGTCATTTAAATTAACATCCTTCGCGTCACTCCCTTTCCTCACTCCTTTCAGCATGCTCTGCAAATGACATCAGAGGGAGACACATGAAATTTGAGAGACACACTTGCAAAAACAAATGTCACTCAATCTCCTCCATCGAGCACCACCGCCGCCAGTGGTGGCGGTGAGAAAACGAGAATTTCACCCACACCAATTTCCCCTTTATTTCTATCTCTTTGAAGTGCTAGTTGGCAACAAAGCGAGCAAATATATTGCGTCATATTTGCAATATATATTATACAATATCCATACTCCTCGCCCACAGGATTTGCGAGTTAACCGAAGCAAAAAATATATACAAAATTTGCCCAAACCATTCCACTTCATTATTACATTCTGTAGAAAAGCTGGTGCACAAACACGGCACCACGATGATTACACTCTTTTACAAAAAAAAAATTGACAACGCTCCACCTGGCACCCTCTTTTTTGTTAGTATGCATGACATCCCTTTTTCCGAGTCTCTCGACAAAATCCACACGACGTGCCCGTATGCACCAGAAGGTGAAAGGTAAGCCTACTTGACTTTCTCCCTTTCTCTCTTTTTTTTCCTCCAAAACAAAACTGAAGGAAAAGAAAGTATCGAAAAGAAATCTTGTCAGGCTTATGTTCTCATGCGCTTGAGAGAGAGAGAAAGTGGAGCTGCTGTACAAATCATCATCCTTCAGTAGCCATATCGAATTAGATGGTTGTCTGTCACACACTCACAACAAGAGAAAGCAATGCCAAAAGACAGAAAGGATGAGAGAAAATAGACGACACATGTTGAGAGAAAGCTATCGAGAAAAAAACAACATATCACATGACATGCACATAATCATATTTTTTTCCCTCGACTGGAAAAAGGCCACAATGGTACTATATGGTGGCATAACGTTGTCTTCAACTATTTCCCCACCATCTCATGTGTCTAAAACACATGCGAGACCGTCACACTTCAAAAGCACGATCAAACCGAAGAGGAGGGAGCCTTTTGTGTTCCTCCTTCGTCGTGGTGGTGCGGTGACTTCATCAAATGTATCAAAGAAAACTGAATTGATACTCATGTCAAGAATGGCGAGTTATTTTCATTTGCGAGAGAAATATTTATTCGTATTTTATGATGATGGTGATGATGACATCTCATGCAAATGGGCTTGCGTTTTGTAAGAAGGATTAGAGGGAAGAAAATGGATTAAATTTTAATTTATTTCCGAGCTTGACATGAAGGAGTGACTAGTGTTTCCTCAATAGCCTGATGTCGACGGGAGATGGAATGTACAAAAGATGGAGGGCTTTCTCTCTTCACAAGTTTGATGGATTGGTCGCATAGTTTCGTGAATCCGATGAGTTAAACAAATTGCCGATGTGTGGATCATGATGAGCCTTCACGTAGAAAAAAAACTAGGTTTTCTACACATGCGACCGAGTAGTGCAACGCAGTTGTTTGTTAACGTTAGCGTCGTGCGGTGTTTTGGGGAAACGCTTTGAAGTGAGTAATTGATGATTTTTTTGGCATGCTCTCCAGCTTATTCCTGATACATTTTCTGGCTTTTCTCTCTCTAGATGGCTTGCTCCTCGCAAAGGCTTTCCATTGGATAATCGTGGGAAGACCCTTGTATTGATCACCTAATCAATTAAAATCTCCTCGTCGCAACTTTGTTTCGGAGTTTGAAGAGTTAATCAACTTTGCCATTATCCTATATATATTTCTTATAATTTCCATCAATTGGTGGGAAAAACGTAGCTAAACATGTATAGCCCCTTATTCCCAGTATTGGACGTATGTTGCGTGCCTCAAATGCCTCACTCTGGATAACTTGCTCAAGAACGAGAGAGCGCAAGAGAGGAGATTCTCATTTAGATGGACGCGACTTCACTAAGCTTTGTCTAGACGTAAGAAAAAATTTATTGCGAAGGCTATAATGAGCGTACGTTTAAACTCGCGACGAAACCGAGCAACACGCCCGAACCTTTTCAAGTGTGCCTACATGTGTTGGAGAAAGCGAACATTTTTTTAAAAAAAAAGCATATACCCCAGTGTGCACTACGTGCCTGTATAAACACAACATGCAATAATTGGAGAGAGAGGAATGAACTTCGGCGGAAATATTGGTGAAGCATGCAATAATGAGAGAGAAAAGGTATAAAAAGGAAATTAGTCAATGACCCGCAAAAAAAAATTGCTCCCGCTTGTCCTCTCTTAATCTATTAATTTTGCATTAATACATGCATTCTCTCTCCGTTTCCCGTAGTTTTTTTGGCAATAGTTATAGAGGAGCAATTATTGCGAACGTGTTAAAGCAGAAAGAGAAATAAATGGTTATTTAAGCTTTCAATGACAGCTCATTGGTTCTGAAACGAGTCAAGAAAGTCAAGTGTGTACAAGCAATAGTTCTACTGGTTTACTTTCTAAATTCGCAGTGCAAGCGGAAAATGAGGCTTTCAATAAATTATCAAGCAGGATTAAATATTTGCTGTGTGTACAGTCCATTCACGATCTACGTTTTCCCCGCAAATCCCAGATTATGCCATGCAAAAGTGTGAAACAAGCTGTTTCATGCTCACATTCCAGCTTTGTACACACATTTATATCAACAAATAATGTAATCATGGAACAAACAAAAGGGCAAAAATACAGAAAATAAACAGAGTATAAAATAAAGAGAATCGGACAAACCTCACTCGGAAAGATTGGATCTAGTCGTTCACGTTCCGCTAGCTCATACTTGCCTTTGTGGCGACCTTCCTACAAAATCATGAGAGGCGAAACGAAATAAGAACGGTACGCAATAATCACAACAAAGGAGCAGCATTCATAACAAAAAATATAAAAAAAAATTATACCTACGTAACACTACTCGTGGTAATCACCAATACTCAAATCAATACACACTAATAATGACAATGAATATAAAGCGACTTATAACTACCATCGTAGAAGAATGGGTTAAATATGTATATTACTGCTATACTAAATGTATACTATTCAAGGATGCACTAAAATATTATGAAGTGATGCGCATTTTTTATACTTTACAACAAAACCCCACAAAAAATGGAAGATTCTCTAATCAAGCCGTCCTAAAGTAAGGCAGCATTTAAAAACCACCCTCCTGTGCCTTTCCTCGTAACATAGTTTTCTTCTGTGAAGAATTTGGCACTCTAGATTAATGCAATAACTGTATAGCGATACAAAATAAAAATATAAAACGGCGGACCTCCTGTATTCCCAATATTACAAAAAATATGTTGCGCAACATTTTGTCTTAAAAAGACGACATCATGAATGAAAAGGAGAAAAAAACTCGAACATATGTTTTATATTTAGGTAGTCTTGTATGAGAGAAGAATGTGGGGAAAGAAATTTAATCATTTCATGACACAATCCTGGAAATAGTAGACGAGCGAAAGAGATTATGAAACGTCAATCTTCTCTCAAAGCCTCTTTCTCGTGACTCCCTCAGTGTGCAGAGTAAACGTCGAGATTTTCTTTACACAAAATAATAATCCAATCCAGACACAAAACGGTTATGAACTCGCGCTGTAAAGCGATATTATTGCTTTTTGTGTACGAGAAGTGGTTCGAAATGCAATACACTTGGCTCTCTACATTGAAATGGCATAATATTTTCGGTATAAAACGCAAACATAAAAAAACCCACACTCCTCCACTTCAGCTTCCATAGTACGAGTCGTTCCTCATTCTCTTTTGTGTGAACATCATATAACAAGACTACAACTGCTGAGTTCCTTTTGTTGAGTACATTTCAGAGGGAGAGAGAGAGATTTTTTAGTAAAATCCTCCTCCTCCCTGTTCTACCCCCAGCGAAGGATTGGAGTGTGCAAGGCCATTCATCACTTTGTATTGCCACTTCATCCTCAATCCACACGCTCATGGATTAATAAAATGGGCAATCTTTTAGATTATTATGGCATGTGTGCAAAGACTACTTGCCGCACACACAGTGAACAATCATAACGCAATTAGATGAAGAGTCACGCTCACACACGCTCCATGTTGCATACTTTGCAAAAAAAATTGAATAATGCGAAACGAGCTCTGTGTCGCTGATTTAAAAGGTTACAAAAACAATTTATTCTGCACCAAGTGTAAGAGCACAAGCGCAAAAAAATGGAACAGTTTCTCATTCATCTTCTTAACATTGAGGATACATTCATGTAGAGAGGCTCTAAATACTAAAGGCCCGAGATTGGCACAAATGTACGAGAAAGGTTTCTTTTATTTGCTTTAAGCTGTTGTTCTCAAAATTGAATACTATTAAACTCTCTATATCTGCATGTAACATGGAAAAACCTTTTTTTTGCATTTCGTTAGAAATTCACGAAAAAATAATCTCATTCTCTTCCCTGTCTTGTAATCTTTTAAACAAAGTACAGAGAAAGGATACACAGCTTTAAAATATAGAAAGTGTAGCGGGGACAGGAGAAAGTAGAGAGAAATAAAGAGGAATACGTCTTACTTGAAGGAAGGACTGTTTCCTTTCACCCGACTTGCTGGCAGCAGCATCCGAAGCGACTTCCTCATCCTTTTTGACTTCCTTGTCCTTCTTCTCCTTGTTTCGTTGCCTTTTCTTTTGAGACGAGTCATGGAGCAGGTAGCAGAACACATAGAGGAAGAAGAGAATGCTTCCTCCGTACAAGTACGTGAAGATAACCTGCCATCATGTTCGTACAAAAAGACACAAAAAACGAGAGTTGAGATTTACATTTTTTTTTCTCCTTTTTCTAACGCCAACCTTCTTCGCACTATCCTCACATGCATGCAGTAGACTCACTCACGAAGAAAAAAAAAGCTTGGTTTTTCTTTCCCTCGAAAAGATACACATTTTTTTCTTTTTCCTCTCTTCAGGGAAATGATGATGATAAACGGAGAGAGGATGAGGAGACGACAGGACACACATGCCCTGAATTAGAATGTGCTGGAAGGAAAGTATATTACAAAAAAAACTATTTTTTTGTACATGGATGGTGGCTAAACTCAAGGAAAAAGTAACACTTGAGAAACTCAACTCTACAAAAATGGCTCAACTTGAATTAGCAATTTTTTCTTTCCATCTCAGCATTGTGTTTCGTCCTCTTCCGGAGTGTTCCTCCATATTTTCTCATATGGCAAGGAATTTCGGAGCTCAGGTGAATCTCATAAGTTAAATTAGTGTAAAACTTCGTTTACTCTTTACCCATCCGTAGTCGTTGTTATACGCGGAATATAGGAGCGTAATCAGAGTAAGGGAGAAGGGATGACTTATTTTAATTTTTAAGGTAACCATAAGACACACTGTGTGTGACCCTATTTCTGCACGACTGCGGAATTCAGGAGCGCGGTAACACACATTATCTTCAACGTAATGAATATGCATGCGCGACTGCGTACGTTCCTAATTTTCTCATCGTTGCTTCTCTCTCCAGTCTAAAGATCTTGTGGCCGTGACACACACCACGAGATTACGAGTTGTCAGGTGGTTCCGCTACTGAAAACGGCTTTTTACCCCGGAAACCTAATTTGCCTACGCTATTTCGCATTTCTATTTGATTTAAACAAAATTTGAGACTTTCCATATTCACAAAAATACGACAACTCGATTTCACAAAATCTACAACAAAAATAGACACTACAAAAACTAAAAGCTTCTGCTAAAAAGGCACATTTTAGCGCCTGTGATCGACTTTTTGTTCGCTCCGAAAATTACCCTCATTGAGCTACTGGAAATCTTTTATTCTGGCAATTCCACGATTCTTCCTTTTTCTGTCAATAACATGAGATGGTGATACATACACTCATGCCCTCTCTGAGAATGAATGGCCTCTCCTCGTCTGCCTTGATTGTGAATGGCTTTCATCAAGTGTGAAACATGGCCCATAAAAAGTGAAGAGAACTCCATAATCTATCCTTTTCTCAACATGTGGTGAAATGCCGTTGAGAAAAAAAAAGACTCACTCTCAGCCTTCTCTCTCGGCGCACTTGTAAAGAGATGTAAGACAAGAAGAGAGACGCCGTCAAAATAAAACACGCCATTTCCAACATATTGCACTCCAACTCACAGAGGGAGATGATGCCGCAACCATGGCGTTATCTAAATCTGAGATGATGCTCGTTCTTGATTGCAGAGCTAACTTCTTCACTTTCCACGCACATTATATATTATACCAGTGAGATACAGTGTATTTATTGCAGTCAAATCTTTTTTCCACGAACGCGATATGGGATCAAGTCATCATCATTGAATCCAATAAAAAACCAAGCCTTGATTAATGTCCCATTAATGGGCTCGCACATTACGCTACATATCCGTGCATCTTGTATAATCACTATCTTCACGAAAAAAACATGTAACAAAAGTGTGAACATAAAATAAAGTCGTGGTTTTCGACTTGTGTGTCTACGCTCATTTTTTTTAAAAATTGCATAACAACATCTCGTCAAGCCTTACCTCAAAGAAGTAGAGAGGGACATTGAGAGTGATCACTTCGGAGAGGAGGAATGCCAAGCAAATAATCACGGCGAGTTTGCAGTACAGGGCACTCGTTATGATAAAAAGGGACGTCCTGCAATCAAAAAAGAAGAAACATCAGCACAACATAATAATACATCTTTGCGGAATCATCCTTCGAGATAACAGGGAATATATTTTGATACCGAATATAAAAGAGGAAATGTGAAACAGACAAATTGTACTGTTTTGCAAAAATAAAACGAAACAGTCGTTGTACGTCGTTTGAAAATCCCTTTTGAAGAAGAAAAAATCACACACTTTCTTCACAATAAGGGCATATTATAGTGGTGTTGTGAGAACCTTTTTCCAACCCAAAAAATATCCGAGATTATTGGCATATAAAATAGGGAAATGGATTTTGGAGGTTTTTTTTGGAAGCGTGACTCTGTGCAAAAGCCCATCACACAGCTTGCCTTATCAGCGTTTTTTATACACACACATTTTTCGCATCCTTAGCTCGCTTCGGAGGCAGCGACTCGTGCAGTCGTCGATCGGAATAAAAGCCGTAGGAATTTGATGATGACACAATATACATTCGCCTTTTTCCTAGTCTTGAATCAAATTACCGACGATAGCTTCCGTGCATCTATTTTACTCTATTTCCTCTCTCCTTTTCGTCGTGTCGATCGCTTTCCTTTTATTATGCTTTATTGCTACACAAGGCAATCTTTTTGGAGTCTCTGCCTTTTTGTCTGGTGACACTTTTCCGAAAATTACAGACCGTTGAGAAATACGTAGAGACAGAGTGAGAGAGACGAGGTAGAGCTGTCTCTCAAAAACGATGTAAAATATTCGCGTCTCTGATTTTTTAGCGAAAATGAGAAAGGCCTCTTCTCCTCTTCGCATGCCTTCACTTTTTGTTCCAATTGGTTAATTGGATACCTTCATAAAAGACCTGCATCATTTCACAACATTCCTCTCCAGAAATGGAAGTTAAAGCAATTTATACGAACGTCTAGAGCCTCGAGAAATGTACATACGTTTACAAGCTTGTCGCTCACAATCACGGGACTACACAAAGGAAACGTGTTCACTGTCAACTTAAATGATCTTTGATACGTTTCACCCATAATAAGAGTGAGTGAAAGCTCTCCTGAAACACAATTGAAAATACAAGCACCCTCACTCCATGAAGGAAAATGCTCTCTCGACAGCTGCGAGAACCTTTCTCAATTCCATGTTACGAAAGAGAAACAAACACTTGAGCGAGCGAAGCATCAATTTATATAAATGAGAGAAAGTCAGGGGATGATGACGGTGAAAGTAAAGCTTCAAGACAGGTTATCATACAAAATGCACACTTCCTCACAAACGCTAAGCTCCTGGATTTTTCTCTTTTGTTCTCTGAGTTTTGTACTCCGCTTATTTACTTCATTTTCTCACAAAACAAACAAATATTACTGATATTCTTCCTTGCTTTTGATCGGCACAGAAAATGGAGTGAGACCCATTTCGTCTTTCTCCATTTCCGCGTGTTTCACCTTCCTTTCTCCGTCTTTGTATATCTGCCCAATAAACACGGAGATCTTCAGTGTGTCCATTAGGATGACTCTCTGAGCGGCAGAGAGGTGCTTAAAAATTCCCTATTCAAGGAATACATACGCCTGTTTCCCTATTTTTTGTGCTTCCTTTCCATGCAACAAGATATAATAATAATGCTTTCTCTCTTTCACTCTTATCCCCAGTTGCACACATTTTCCCTCTTCAACCATTGTTTCCATTTCCCATCGTGATCACACCATTACCCAATAAAAAATACCACTTTGAGGCTACTTTGATGATATTGGATTGGAGCAAAAAGGTAGGAAATTGCTTGTTCTCTCCGCAAAAATGGAAAACGAACGCAAGATATGCTTGGGTTATCACATTACAATCATTGTAAAAGGCTGACTCTTCTCTGTTCTTCCCTTTCTTCCGGAATTACACATTCCCCACTCCAACTGAGCATCAGCTCAGAGAGAGCGCTTTCCCGAATTCTTTAGGGCAGAGGCTACAAGTCCACCGGGAAAATGAGCATACTTTATGGACAACCATTATTCAAACCGATCCCTTGGTGGTGGCCATAAGTATACCAGAAAAAAGTGCGAGCACATACACACGCAGAAGTGGTGTCTAATCGCAAAAAAAAAAGTCGAGAGGATGAGAGACGGAGCATAATAATTGAGAGAACACACAAATATACTCAGCAGTAATGAACACATATTCTCTCTCTGAGTTGTCATCCGCGAGCAGAAAAAAAATTGACTTTCACTTGGGGATTTCTTTTTTTATGATAAATGAGCTCATTATAATTATGATTAGCAGGGACTAGTTGTGCACACACAAGACTGGAGTGGTCGTACTTTCTCTGTTGAGAAACAAAATAATATGAGTGGTGGTACCCTTTGGGCGGTAGTTCCAGCCACGACATTATTTTATGGTTGGTTTTTTATCCCTCCCTTGTGTTCTCCCTCGCTGACAACAAACGGGTTGAGGCAGTCGATGTCAACATGTGTGTGCGCCTTTCACTCACACAAACACACAGAGAAACGGGTGAAGAAAGGCACAAGTGAAGGTGTGTGTGTACTGGACACTTTTGTTGTCTAATCCAAAACTTTTCTCCACCCTGTCTCCAGTGGGACACTCTGAAATGACGATAATGATGACATGGAGAAGTTTCAAAGAGATATTAAAATGTGAACTGGGAACATGGAGTTTCACAACTCTAAATAAATACGGAGAAACACCAACAACCTCCTGACGTAGACATTGCTCCTGCTCAACTGACGACGACTCATTGATGTGTCTCTCGAAACAACATCAACACACGACAACATTCATGTATGCGTTCCCAGTTTTTTTTGTGCAATAAAAAATGTGCGTCCAGCACTCACAGCAAAAAAAAAACTATAAAAAAATGCCATATGCACACAACCACACTGAGTACATGTTGATTTGCTAAAGTGTAAGTGAATTGCACAGAATGTAAAGTATAATACGCAAAAAGTGAGCGGAGTGTGTATAAGAAATAGGTGTTGTAACTGTGTTACATGTGCTCATAAAATGTACGTCTTATATGTATATGCAATCACACATTTCTTGGAGAAATATAAGGAGAAAAGGAAACGCGCAACATTGTCTCGCGTTTGTGTCGTGGGGAGGGAGAAAGTAAAAAAAAACCGAGGAAACCCCAACTTTGCCCTAACAACAACTTTTCCAGTCGATATCGAAAGGGAGAAGCACACAGAAAGAGTAGAAAAGAAAACGTCGATATACATTTGTTTTCTTTAAAGAAGCGAGTGTGCATGCAGTCGTGTGGCGATCAAGTGGCGTATATGAGTGAAGCATGTCATACGCTCATTTAGTTGGCTAATCATATAAGCACACAGAGGCATGGAATAGAATGTGTGTTCAACTCGAGGCGTATTTATTATGCCTCAATGTACGTACATAATAGACATAATCTATAGTGAGAGCGTCGTACTTGCCCGATCTATGGTGGGGGAAATGGGGAAAGAGCGATTTTCATACAAGTCCACATTTTTATGACTCCACTCATACATTCGGCAGACATAAAATGGAGTCATGAAATGGATTGTGAGTATGGAGTGATAGATGGACTCGAACAGTGAGCGAGAAAGGCGACAGGCACGAACTCTTTTTGTCCAACCAACTCGCTCTCGCTCGCTTGCACTTTATTTACAATCCGCTCTCAGCTTGTGTGAATGCAGTGTTGTAGTGGTTGGTGCATATTATTATTCTTTCCTCTTTCCCAATTAACTAAATCCACTCTTTTGAGCTGAGCTAATGATTTATAAATTTAGTGAGACAAATGGACTCTTTACGAAAAAAGTAGCCATGAGAAAAAATTTATGAATTCTTGCTCCCATCGCTTGGAAACGAAAAAGTTATTGCGTGTACTTACAACTACGCAAATAGTATGAATTTTTAGCTGTGGAATTCTAGTTAAAATGTAACGAGTCCACACATACTTGCACCACAACATCGAGGGAATGCATTAACATATTTCACACGAACAACGACGCCGCCAAAAAAATGGAGGCTTGCTTCCAGCATTTTCTGTTTCGGCTATTGAACATACGTGAGCATTTCGTATTTGTTTTGTTTTTGCATAATCCCATTTCCACATCATTCCTCGCTCTCCGCTTTCTATGCATTTGAATGGATGAAATGAGCTTTTCATCCTTCTTTGACAACTCACCAAAAAAATGTGAGGCTTGATAATAAAATGGAGTGTGTATGTGGGTGTATGTATCCCCTTAATTTTACATTCCAGTACGCACAATTAATAGAAAAAAACAATCGGCACCAAATAATATTTAAAGAGGGGATATTTTTTTGAGATGATCGACTGATGATGGTGGCGATCTCTGAAGTCAGTCGGAACACGAATTCTGTGTGTGTGCAGACATACATATGTGAGACCGTCTAAAACCCGCTGGACTAAATTACAATGAGACTCTCGAATGTGCCAATATTTTAATGAAGCTCTAATCAAAGACTTTCGGCGTCCTCTCGTTGTTGGCGAGGATTGTGATGGTCTGCTTTGCGCATGTGAAGTTTCAGACTGTTTGTGTGTATAGGTACATGCTCAAAAGTTAGGAGGAACTCCTTTTTGGTCAGTCATTAGGCCATGAAACAAGAGTTTGGAACACTCCACCCGTACACAACAAACTTTTCTCTTTTTTGGCTGGATGAACGTGATTTTGTTTGAGCTATTAAAAAGCTGAAAACATCATGCTTCACGTATATCCATTTTATATGTTCACCATGTCAAGAGTTAATGAAGGGAAAAGATGTGTGATAAAAAATGTAGTGCTCCAAAAAAAAAGTTGGCGGACTTTCTCCACGTTCACAACCACCACTCAACACTCAACTCACCACGACTTCAAAGACATGAAACAATTTTTTTCCAAAAAGAAATACCCCAACTTTCTCCGTGTGACGGATGGCGTCCATAATGAAATCTGTCAACGGGTTACCAATCCCGACATCTAGTACCACGATTTGCCAACCATGAGCGGCCCTTTTTCACGTCAAACTCGTCAGTGAGGAGAAAAGAACATCGCGGTGGCATAATTACATTAGGAGAACACAACCATTTTTTCTTGCCGTCATATGTTTAGAAAGACGGTAAGGTGATACGTGATACATAAAAAGATACGCGGAAATAGATACTCAAGAATTTATTTTACTCAAATTCCTACTAAAGTCTAGAAAAAACGTGACGCTCATATAGTTTTTTTTTTATTCGAAAAAGAGGGGCAACCAAGGGTTTATTTTTTGCACAAATGAAGGGGTAACCTGGTACGCCAAAACAAAGTGAGCTTACGAACACTACGAAGTAGGCATGCGACGACATTTTCGTCTACTGTACTCTACTTGTTATTAAGTTGTCACCTATTGAGAACCATGATGTTGAGAAGAGTGTCTTCCGGCGGAGGGAGTGGAAACTCCTCCGGAGCCGTGCCAGCAGGTCCGGTTTGCTCGACAACGGTCACACTCTTCGCCTTCTTCTCTTTCTTCTCCTTTTTCGGCTTGTCTTCCTTTGACTTGCCCTGCTTCTTCTCCGCGAGGGGAAGGGTGGCCGCCTCCGAGATCTTTTTGTACCCTTCCACCTCCGACTCAACAGTTGCCACGTGGACCTGCTGTCCACCACCCATGTCGGGGTAAGTGACCGTCGTCACGGTGTCAACACACACGCACCAAAGAAAAAAACTGAGCTCTACGCTCACAGCCGCGAAAGAAGAAGCGTCTCAACGCCAAGAATAATGCTAGAGCTAAACTCACTCACTCACACACCAGTTTGAGGCCACCCCTGACTTTCTTTGTTCCACACACTCAATCACACGCACAAGCACACACTCACACGTCAACCAGAACACCACAGAGAAATCACAACAATCGACAACTCCTCACATCAATGTCAACAACATTTGAGATCAAAAATACTCTCGTAATTTTTTTTTGAGAACGACAAGCGCTCTTGAGCAAAACCTCAATCAGTCGGCAATACGTTTCACCAAATACTCACACTTTCTCCTGACGGAGATACTTTTTGAAAATTTTCTTTTCAAAAAATTATAAAATATATTGATGGTCTTCTCTCAGAGCATGAAATAAGCGGACAAGTCAGCGACTGAGAAAACGTTGCGGACAGAGGAAAAAATAAGAGAGAGAGAAGAGGACAACAACAACTCCAGAGTTCGAGGAAGATACTGTCAAGAAAGAGCTCCTCGTCCGTTTTCACTCACACTCTCTCCACTCTTCGTATGTACGTGTGTGGAGAAATATTCTCTCTCGTACGCAACCCAGAATTGGTTGGGACGGAAAACAGAGAGATGAGGATGAGAATGATGACGACGATGGGATGGATGGAGAGAGTAGGGAAGGAGAATAACAAGAACAAGTTTGACTGTGTACTTGAAGCCTGCACTACCACAACTACCAGTTGTAGTGTCAATAAATGGGAGAAACGATTCTGGATCTCCCAAAAAGGAGAAAGAACATAGAAAAAAAGAGAGAGAGACGCACACAGCCTGAAAATGGCTTCAGCATACACACACAGAGAGAGAGGTTAGAAACTAGGAAAAAAGAGTGAGTCTCTCACTTCTCTTCAGAAACAGCTCTGGAGCACTGCGTCGGTCGGTTTTTTTTAGAGAAAAAAGTTGGTCCGTGTCGGCCCTTCTTGCTTTTACTGTGCACAGCTCTCTGCATAAAGTCGACAGAGAAGGGAGAGAGAAGAAAAAAGAGGGAACTGTGAGAACGACGAGAATTCGATCTACCGGAGATGCACAGTCCGCAGACTCCAGTTCCCATGGTTACCTCCACATATAGATACAAGGGGAGAAGGACGGATATACATATTTCCTGGCTTGATGTCAAGCTCTCTTTCTCCAGATAAGTATGTACGGGGAAGGCTCTGGAGAAAGACTTGTGTGTGTGTATCTACGTGCACTCAGAATGCACTAGAGGACAACGTACTCTGAACAAAAAAAATGTTCCTTCCATACGCTTGTACATCTACCATCCCTTTTGGAAAATGTTAGGAGCTGCGTAGCATACTTACTTTTTTTATCCATATATACGTGTATGTGAGTGTGCATGTATGTGTAGAAAGGACACTCTTTTTGGGAGGGTGAGAGAGAAACCCAAGGCTGAAAAGTTGTGGAAGCCGAGTCGAAATCCCTTTTCCACACACACATACACACTAACTCTGGAGCATATCGAGAGATACTTGTGTACACGACAAGTTTAATACCGTGTAGTGGCATTAGAAGGGGCACACAGCCTCCCGGTTTCTCCGAGAGGGTTTTTAAACACACTTTACCTCTCTCACCCTCGTTCTGCGTGTGAATGTGCGCTCACTCAGAGAGCAGAGAACAAATGAAACGTTCTCGATTTCTTCTTTGGAAACAACACTCTCGGAATACTTTGAGGAAAAGTGAACTTTTCCCCTTCTCCACACTCTCTGTTTCCAACGCGGAATGACAAAATGTACGAGCACACGCATATACACGACGCAATCGGTGTGCACATGCTTTTTCTTTCCCCGTTTCCATCGTTGAGAAAACTCGCTTTGGTTTACTTTGGTGGAACGTTATCCATTCCTTCTTTGTGTTTTTATTTCGAGAACTGCCTAAAAATAATTTTATTACCCTATTCCCCATCATTTTGGGGGGAACGCTTTACACACACGCTGTGAGAGACAGAATGAGACATTATAAACGAGAGAATATAAATGCATATATGTTTTTTGTCCAAGTTGAAGGCGGTTTGGAGAGAGCGGCTAGAAAAAAAGAGAAATTCACCGAAATGGAGGAGAGAGAGAAAAACAAGTTGCAAACGTTAGCTTATTTTTTTTCCTTTCAAAAGACCAGTGTTCCTTTTCTTTTTTTAGACTATCATCACGATACCAAGGATGATGTCGACAACGACGATGAAAATGGGAAGATGTTGGTGTGTGTGAGACGCATGTCGGTCTGCTGTACAATAGAAGATGGAATGAGTGAGAAAGAGAGAGAGAAAAAAAATACTGTTTCCCTACAACAACTGCGTCCTTCCGCCCTCTTGCCAAAATGCGAAGAAAAAAAGGAGCAGGCGAGAGAGAGAGAGAATGAAATCAAGGGAAATGAGAGTGAGTTGAGGGAGTCTCGAGAAATGTGAAATGCCTTTGTGTTCTCTGCAAACAGAAGGAGATGAACCAATGCTGAAGTCGTGATGGAGAAAGTAGAAAACCCGGCCAAGAGAGAATGGAGAAAAAAAAATGGCGAAATCAAGCCAAAAGAGGTGGAAGTCTACCACCGATTGCACACACACTATTTTACTTACGTTTCTGTGTGAGTCTAAAAATTTTCATCTCCAGGTCATTCCCTTTTCTCAAAATGTGTGCTCTCACTTCCCAAAGATGAGAAAGAAAAGGAGGGATATATTATAAGGAATTATATGCGTGCTTACTCCGCATCTTATACGCTTTTTCTCACATACCTCCACGTTTTTTGGACTGACAGCAGAACGGAGTCAGAGAAAAAGGAAGAGTGAAAGGAGATGAGAGTGGCTTTTCCATCTCACATCAACTTTTTTCAGTACAGAAAGTAGGAAGACAAACAAAGCGATTATATTTTTTTACTATCATCTGCTCTGGCCTTGTGCACGTTGTCATCCTCATCACCGCAAACAATTTCTTTTCCCTGCGACCAATTCACATTTCTCCGGATGTTCTCCTACTCACTACGGTGGTCTACTGAAGTCAGTGACAAATAAAGAGAGAAATGAGATCCTTTCACACACACTCGATCCTCCGTTTTCAGAGAGGAATCTAAAGTAAATACAGAATCGACAGGCTCGCACATGAGCCGGACTAGTGACAGAGTGATGATATAAAAATGTCATGACATACAGCGGATACAGTAAAGTACGTTAGTCATCCTGGGGAGACTGGATTTAAAAAAAGTGCGAGAGAGCGGAGAGCGCATTTTTGGAGGAGAAAGTACTTACGGCACACAAAGCCTTTTATACAGGATTTAGTGGGTGTTTTGGCAATTTTTTTCGTAAAAAAAGATTCCTTTATGAAGTATTCTTTCCGTCTGACGTAAGAGTACTGTATACCCGCTTTTTACAAGCCTTGCCGAAAAAGGATGAGATAAATTCCGTACTTTCACTCTGACACTCATTAAAGAATCAAACAGCAAGTTTTCAAGCAACAGCAGCGTGTCGTGGTTTGAGCTTTCTCTATTTTTAGGTTCTCACCAACCGATAAATGTATATGAGAGAAACCTCACATAAATAACGTCCAAATATGCATGCAGATGATAGCCGTAATTGGCGTACATACTCACCACCATCACGAAATAATACAGAGTGAAATCAGGATGCACAAGAGAAAAGAAGGAATACAGAGGCTTTTCGAAATAAATGTACGTAGTCTTTTGTACACGCTTTTTTATCGGTGAAGTCATGCGTGAATCTTGTTTACCACAGGAGAGAAAAAAATAACGACGACGACACGACATGCTTTTTCCCACCATCCATTTCTTCCAGAGCTCTCCAACAACATTCCGTTACACTCGAATAAAACTCGCGATAAATAAACATGTAGCACGTCGTCGAGATTAGGAGAAAAAGCGTTTAAGAACATTTCTCTTATACACAGACAATGGAGAACGGTGTTTAAAAATGGTATGGATTTCGTGAAATCCTGTACAAAATATATTGCGTGTTCATCTACCGAAGAGAGAGTAAAAATCCTAGTTTTTCATAGTAAACAAGTTATTCACGCTCACTTTCTGTGGGAGCACGTATGGCGTGTCAGTGTAACTCTTTATAAAAAGAAATGCGTTCACTTTCCCTCGCTGCGAGAGATATACGTGAGATTTTTGGTTAGAGAGAGATGGCAAGTTGAGAGCGGATTAAATAGGAAACAGAAATGTGTATGAGATTACCAACAACTAATGTTGTAATTTGTCATTTATTCATTCCTCTCTCTTTCTCTTTGCAATTTTGAAACAAAACTGTGCTAAACTCTACACATGTTTTTTTCTCTTGATAATTTGGAAAAGGATTGAGTCTCACCAACGGATATTTGCGGAAACCCTGCCATCATTTTGGGTATGTGCCTTCCTATCCAAGTCATAGAAGATGTTAAAAAAAATCTCAGAGTTTTTATGTAGTCAGACCGGAAAGTGAGGAAAAAAGTGGAAACAAAGTTTGCATCTTTTTGCCATTATTTTTTTTCCTCTCGCGACACAAGAAAGTGAAGTGAGAGGTGAGAGACATGGTTGAAAATTGAATTGTTTTGTTTTTTGTGAAAGAGGAAAAGTTTTTATGGTTTCCTTTAGTGAGTCCGTATTACCTCTAATGTGTGCATGACGAGAGAGAAAGAAGAACAACAAACGGAGAGTCGAGAGAAAGTTTGCAGATTTTTTAATAGCACTTTGTGTACTGCCAACTGGAAAAGAAACAAGACTTCATACTTTTCCCATCAACAAAAATCAACCACGTTCACGTAAATGTCTACAATTTGAGAGACAAGTGGCCCATATTTTTTGTACAAAGAAGCAGTAACTTCTACGACATCCCATTTTTTTTCTCTCATTTTCTCTTTCTTTATGTAATCATCATTATTACATACCAGCCGCCACAAAATCAACTCTTCTATTTTTGTTTGTCTTTTTTCTTCCTTCATCGAGTTAGATCATCATAATTTTATTGAGCACGTGTTACTGCCACACATCGGCGAGAGTGGAGTAGAATAAAATACACAACTGCATTACCTGGTCTGCCTAACCACATATCCTCCTTATGATTGTCCTTTCTCACAGCGACAAATCTCATCCTTGTTTTGTTCAGTATCTTTCTCTGAAACCATATGACGACATGAAACAACTTTCCCTAGTACACAAGCCAAAAAAACAGTTACAGTTGGACACAGACTTGACACAACGAAATGTAACAGGTTACTTACTCTTTACAAATTTTTTTCGCGGTACAAAAAATTCCCCAATTTTTTTCTCACCCCTCACCACCACCATCAGAGAAACGGATCCAATAAAAATCCGAACATTAGATTAAAGTGAAAAGAGAAACGATGTGAAACTGGAATCAACTGTATTCAACATACAATCCACCTGCCTCCCTTTTCTAAGCCGCGGAGTTTCTAGATATTCACACAAACGCTGAACTTCTCTTTCATATAGAAAAGTGTAGCGAGAAAGAAATCCGTTTGTTACTCTCACAACTGAGTTATTGGGTTATAAAGGCAATTTCCTTTCATGATAGGTCTCTATCGTGCGCTCTTATCTCCAAAATATATGTACTCACCTGTTAATCTAATAAAGGAATCTGAGAAATTGCTCCCCAACAATAAGTCATAACAAGCATCATCCCCTATTTTTCCTGTACATTCGGAAATACACAGATGCCGTGTGTGAGTGTATTTCCTCTTCACCACATAATTGGCTCGCTTTTCTCAAGGAAATCTTGAGCAAACTATGGCATAAGCCATGCCATTACGGAAAAAATGCTTGTACATTTTTTACCTGCAGCGGAGGCTAATGTAGACACATTCCTGTGCCAAAAAAAAACTCAAGAGAGAGAGAAGCATATCACACAAAAGACAGATGAAAAGGGATCTTTTTTCCGATTAACTTTGCCACTGTGAAAAGCAAGAATTTTCTTTCTTTTCCACGTCTCCATCTTCCCTTTGTTCCCTTTTGTGGAGAAAGCGGAAAGGAAAGTGTGGAGCTTGTGAAATCTTCATGTTTCTTTCAACACACACATACATACAGTATTCCTGCTCGTGTGTGATATTGTGTTATCAACGTTGCCAACACAAAAATTACACCAAGGGCATTGTATTAAACGCTTGAGATTTTATGAGAGCGTAATTTGCTCCTCGTCTTTTGAGCTCTTTTAAAGCTGCGGAGAAAGGCACACGTACATTCTTCAACTCCTTTCATGTCTTCATGTTGATACTCAAACTCATCAACACGTACGACGAAAGCTTAGCAGCGTACATGCTCTCAGAAAGAAAACAAAAGGACGGGGAAAGGGGAGAGGAGAAAATGAAGTGAAAAAGTGGATATGTTGTGCTCTCTCACAAGAATTATTTAAAGAGCGACGTTCATTTTCTAGAGTCGTTTTCACCTCACCATATTATGACGCCATCTCGTATTATGCTCTCTCTCCTTTGTCTTGAAGGGCGTTGTATTACACCATTTTTGAAGGGAAGGCGAAAAGTGAGCTCGAGGGAGGTAATCAGTTAATTTTCAAGTGGATATTAGTTCGGAGAGTAGCAGATGAAAAAAAAACTACGTCGAAATATTGTTGTATTGCGTCGTCCGTCGAAAAAGTGAATACCTTTTTCTGTTGAATGGATTAATAAAAAGACCAACTTCTTGTTAAAAGGGATCCTGAAATGACAATGAAGTTGGAGAAATTACGAATCAATCCCAAAAAGTCTACTTGATGTAGTTTTGAGTTGAAACTTGTGCTCTTTCATCCCACAAAATTGGAATCACTGACGGAGTTAACACAGCCAATAATTAATCATTTGAGGATGCGTACACCGAAAATAATTAGATTTCGACGGTGCGGACTCTCAAAGCTGGGCATAAAACGATGGCAATTCTCCGACGATGCGGGACTCACTAATCTCTGCGGAAATCCTCTCACTTACTTGAAAGATAGCTATCTTGTATGATGAGCCCATTGAATGACGACGATTACAATTTATTATAGAGAAAAGCTCGTGATGTGCTTTTCTCCTTTAAAGTTTATTTTTTGTTAGAGAGAGCGGATATGAAGGGCATTAAAGATGAGAACATTTTGGATTTTCTCTTTCCAGTGAATGTCTCTCCTTTAAAAAAGTAAGACTCCAGAAATATCTAAAGCTGAACCAAAAAACTTGAGGGGAAGTGTGTGTATAAATCGACACGGTATTTTTTCTCTTCCGGAAGAAAAGCGTCATAAGCGTTTCGAACTCGTTTTCCTTCAAGCAGCGCCCTTTGCACGTGAGTTTTTTGTGAATGTCACCCGCTCGGATAATGACATAATCTATGGAGACCTAAAGACAAAACTACAAAATGGGACATAAAAATATCCTCAACTTTTCTCTCTCTCTCTCCAGTTTGAAACAGCAATTATTGTGTTTTCCCTTTCACAAATGGAGAGATAACTTTTTGGCAACACTCACAGTAAAAGGGAAAGCAACGCCCGTGAGTGAAAGTCATGTCGCTGATTTCCTTCCATAAAAAGGAGTTGTCACCGACGTTTTCATTGCAGCGAGCTGGAGTTCAGTATTGAAGTTGACTGGTGAAAGTCAGAGACAAAATATAAATGAACATATACACACCGTGTATCCGAGCTAAATCTCATTTCCTCACGGAAGGAAATGAAAGGGTGTCGGGAAAAAAGATATACAAGCTTTCTCCCTTTGGGAAAGTCTGTAAAAAATATTTTCAATACAATTTGAATACTCGGTTTGATGCCAAGATAAATATGTGAGGAAAATGAATACAAAAATGGGAATGACTGGTGGAGATGTGTAAAAATATACACCAATCAAAAGAGAAAATCTCAAAGGAACAACAACACTCCTTGCTTTATGCTTGTTGGAAAGTCAAGGAGCGTGACTGCCACACTACTTTCCCCTCTTATCGTCATCAGCTCCTCAAAACAAACAAGGATCGGGAGAGTGCCATTGTTTTTTATCTCAACATTTGAGCCTTACAGGTACACAAACATGTCGAAATCGAGGGAGAAAATTCTCCAACTTGCTCTGGCTCTTTGTGTTAATCTCGTTGTTAGCTCACTTGCTCACTCGCAACCTTTCCGAGGATTTTCAGGAGAGACAGAAACATACACACGCATGACATCTGAATTAGCATATACATGCGGTAGACAGGAGGATTGGTACATAAGAGTGCTTAATTACTCCAGGATACACACGCTAATTGGTCTTCCCCTGAGAAACCGTAGTTTACATCCACTTCGCACACTGTGCGAGTCCAACAGTGGCTTTCTCCGACTTCCTTAAGTCAACTTTGAAAATTGCTCTTTATGTGCTTAGCATTTATTATTGGGATGTATTCACCGAGTAAAATCTCACAGCCTTTTTTTTAAAAAAAAAAGGGGATCTCTCATAAAATCAAGAATGCTCCTTTTTATTTCACACAAGAAAGAAAACTATTAATGTGGCGTTTATCGCCGGGTGTCATCATCGCCACTATTACCGGCATGTGTGTCCCCAGATTTGAAATTGCATTTTCCCTTCTCAAAGTTGCGCAATCAGCCACGCACACAAATGATTCAGCTTTATTTTCGGAGATGTCTGAGTCTCTGGGAAGACGCTCAAATACAGACGATGAGAGACTTGCCTTTCACACAACCTTTCCTTTTATCAAGTGAGTGCACTCTCCCCATTTCGATCAGATAAGTACGCCTCAGCGGAGGTGTGGTGGCGTCGTTGTCCTGGAATTCTCTTTTCAAAATATAACATTCACAAAACTCTCTCCAACTCTTTTGTGAGCTGACTCGTTCTCCCTGCAAATGATGATGATGACGACGACGGCGATGATGTCGTTTTCTCTGCCTTTTGTTTCCAAGTCTGTAGACATTTCTCGCGAACACGGCGCAAGCATTGTGCACATCATTACGACTCAAATGCTTTACATATATTTCCAGGATAATGTAATGGTAACGGTAAGTCAGTGCGGGCCTCTCTTTACAATATTGTGAACTCATCAGCTTTTCCTCAGCGTTTTTTCCTCAAAAATGCATAATCATTTCTCATATTCCATAGGACTCCGGGGCTGTGCACAAAAATATGGTAGAAAACTCTATGCTTGAAACACACACTTTTTATAATGTTCTACAAAAAAAAAGTGAAGAGAAAAGTAGGAAAAAAATAAGCTGCTAAAAGCAACAAAAAAAGAAGTTGCCTACATATTTATTTACAAGTCTCACAAGGGTTAAGCTAGACAACTGAGGAGGACGGGAAAGGAAAAGAAAGGAAGAAGAAAAAGCTTTAACTTATTTTCTTCACGTTAACGTTGCAAAGCATCATAATCATGACGGTTCACAAGCAATATGTAAGAAGAAAGTATAGACAGCGATGCAGAGAGTCTCAGAGAAAAAGTTTGTTCCTTCAGTTGGAGTAGCGTACGACTAGAAACGCAGCTTACAGGCTGTGGAAATTGAAGCCAAGAGAGGAAGGAGGAAGCCAACCGTACCGTAGCAAAAAGAAGAGAGCGACGCTCAAGCTTGTAAGTCTAGTTTAAGAGTTGGCGAGAGCACACAACATGCCGAGAAATGCTCAGCTTTGTATGCAACATACAGATACATACATACTATATATGTATACAAGTTATATGGGGACATATATAGAAAAGTTATATCAAACGTTTGCGCACCAAATACACCAACGACTGTGAGCAAGAGAGGCGTAATATTGTCTAAAGTAGACAACCATGCTTCTACTTTTACTCTTTTCTCTCTTGCCCGAGACACGAACTCACTCTCGTGTTTCCCATCGTCATCATCATCAAGCCAACACACACATATACATTCCCATTACACTGTGTGTACCGATATATGCATGTGTTCAGGGGGCGAAAGTGTACATAAAATGGAGAAACTGTTTCCACCGATCGATTCGTGATTCTACAAGAAAAAACTTTGTCCAGGAGCAAGGAACGAATAATAAAATAAGTTGGATACACACACATACACACATACGCTTCACATTACACTTTTATCGCACACGCATACACACGTACATCGAGGAAACGTGTATGCCTTCTCTGTGCTGAGAAATGTAGACGCTTTCCAAGCTTCTGTGGGGAAACACACAAGGGTTCGGAGAGCTCCCATAAATTTCCCATAGCGAAACGTGAAGACGCTCATTTTTCCTCCCGAAATCATCATCAACGAGAGGGAAAAAAACGGAGTTAAAAAAGCGGTGGAGAGTTTGAGCTTGTCTTCGGTATAAGCGAATGTCGGCAACAATCATTGTCACGCATCCACTTAACTTGAACTTTTTTGTGGGTGTGTGATCCTGGTGAAAAAAAAAAGTTTTGAACCTTTTTTGGATTTTTTTTTTGCTTTTCATTTAGAAAAAGAAACCATTTTATTTCAGTAGGTTTTTGAGGATAACTTTTTTTCCCTCAATGATTTGTCCAATGTGAGAAAGATTTGTGAGCGGTGAGGTAGTGGAAGAATTGCCATTTCCTCTGACATGTTGATAACAAGAGAGTAGGATGATGTTTGACTGTGTGTGTAATCATTTGTTGAAAAATGTCAACTTTGTAATCCGCCGAGGAGGATCACGGGTGAGCTCACTTGAGTGGAAAGATGCACGCGAAATTTGTCAAAATATGCATGGCTTTCGTCCTTCTTGACTGGAGAGGAGGTGAGGACAACGCTAATGAAAAGGCTCTCTGAGAACAAAAAACTTTGATGAAAATCCCGAACGAGGTAGAGGACTATAAGGAAACATATAATAATGAAAGAAACTTGATCTATCGCAAAGAGGATATCGGGACGGCTTCGATTTTTTCCCACGGTATTCTCGAATATGCACATATCGAGCTTTTCGCTACGGTAAATGTTTTCGAGAGAAAGCAATGTATTCTTTTATTACAATGCTTTCTTTGTATTTTTTCCGCACCTCGAAAGGAGCGTACATGTATATATTTTCACACAATATTGTCGGCTTAACACCTGTGAACAATGGTGAGGAGAGAAGCACTTTTCTCTAGCACTTTCTTATTCATTCTGATGATTGGATGCAATTCTCTCAGAGAGAAAGGAGTGGACCCTTGGTTACCATATTTAGAGACATTCTGTTCCCAGCCCCTTTCCCAACATAGTCACACGGAACATCCCAAGTTTATTCATAGAGAAGACGTGTGTCCCATTATAAATTGAAATACGGACTGTTATCTACCCTTCCCGTCTCTCCCGGCACAATCCGTAAGAGAAAAAGAGAGAGAGTGAAAAAACGTTAACAGTCCACCATTATTACGGTTGCCAAAAACTTTTCTATACAACACCAGTCCCACCACTCTTGTTCCGTATTGGAAACGCTGAGAGTAGATAGGAAACAAGAAAAATCAGGAATGAGAGGGAGAAACTCCTAGTTCAAATAGGCTCCGTATTTATATAGAATAGGGAAAGAATGAAAGTGAAAGTAATTTTTTTATCTTCTATTTACAATGCTTTTGTGAGAGTGAAAGACTCGCAGGCTGGAGTATACGAATGGATATATTCAAAGAGTATGTGGATGTTCGCCAAAAATAGAAAGATAAAAATATATTCATACACAAAAAGATTTTTTTTTCAAGCGCTATCTCCTCAAGGCTTTTATCCAATTGATAGGAATGTATGCATTTTAGATTGTTACGGATACTGGATCAAAGTCAGCGTGTACAATGTACTCGGCTCTCTCAAAAGCGTACAATTCTTCTTCAAAGATCTGAAGGAAAGACATTACCGTGTGAGTCCCTAGAGCCGTATGAAAGTAGCAACATCATAAAGAAATTACATGACCCTCTTTCATAATATCGTGTACGAGAACAAGAGGAAAGGAGAGAGATCAGAGACAAAAAGATGGCAGTATAAAAGCCGTCTTTAATGCTTCCGCGCCCGTGGATAAAACCTAGAGAAATACACTATATCAGCCACGCTGGATAGGGAGAAGGACGTTGTTGAAGACATTAAATAGCATTTCCCTCCCAGCAATAATAAGGAAAGAGAGTAATATTATTTTGAGCAACTTTCCCACAATCATATTGCACATCAAGAAGATTTCCTCCAATAAAAAACGATAAGTCATCGGCTCCTCAGTCAAAAAGCGGAACGGGAAGATTCCCGCAAGAGTTTGCCAATGCCTTTCCCAGACATGGGAAGACGCACTTTCTCTAGAGAAAGTTGCCACACACGACTGGTGGCGACTTCTAGGTGGAGCGGTACAAAATAGTTGGCGGTGGCTTGTTTTTCCTCCCTCGAACCCAAGCCCAACAGTATTTTACGGTATTCCCTCGCCTTTGTTTGGAAGAAATGTCGATCGTCGACTCCGAGTTAGTTCCTCCGTTTGCCACATCGAGAGCAGTAGTGCTGGAGGAAGCCATGTTGTTTCTTTTCCACTCCGGCAGCCCTGTTACTCGTGGAGAAAGTCCAATGGAGTGCGTAATGCAGGGAGAACGCCTCGTTGTGAGAGTAGATAAAAAGATGACAACCCCGGAACTTTCTTGAGAGATTTCTCTAAAGAACATACATTCATATTATCCACCCTAGATAATCCAGGCGTGCACACACTCCCTGTCAAATTTACGACACCGATAACGCTCCCATGCACAACAAATACTTCCTTCAATAATATCACCAGAATCCATCCATATTCTTCTTTCTTACCCTTTAAAAAATGCTTGACAGAGTCTGCATATCTCTGTTTTTTTTCTTGGCGCGTTACTTCCTCAAGGAAAGGAGGAGGCATCTCCCAAATAAAAAATTACAAGCGACCAATACGTATTCTCTTCATTTTATCGCTCATCCCCGTTTTCCCTGCATCAAGCTCCACAACAACAACAGCTTTTCACTTAATTATCTTGAATGGAAAAATGTGGAAGAAAATGAGCTTCTCGCTTCCACTTTTCAACTCTTTTCGTCACGAAAACAAGCTTCACTCTCGCAGTTATGTCGTGCTGTTGACTCAATCAAAGCCCCTATTTTTTCTGACTTTGTTGGATATACTTGAAAGTCTACTTTTAACGTCGGAGACAGTATGTGCTTTCCAGTTAATATACTCTTAAGCCTCAAGGAAGTTGAACAGCTTTCTTCCTCCCTTCGAAAAAAAAGCTGGAGAAATGATGATGGGAATTGAAAAACGGAGGAGCTCTCTCTCTCTTCTTGCGCACACAAGTCGGTGAATAGAGTGTTTAATTATTTACACGAGTTTTCATCAGCTTGTCATTATTACATTAAATTCAACGACGACGGCGCTGCACAAGGCCTTGTTTCCAAGTGAGAAGAAGAGAAACCAATAGACATTGTTGTACAATATTCTCCCCACCATTACGCGGAGATACTTGAAATACAGGTTTCCACTTCTGAAAACTTGTCTAAACGTTCATTCTCTCTAATTTTTGTAAGAACCCAAACACATTCTCTCCAAGCGAGAAAAGTTCTCCGTTTTTATATCTGAGCTCATATAAAGTAGAGTTGTCAAATGGAACCTGTTAGACCCAAAGGGAAAGCATATATCGTCGTGTAATGCCATTATTTCAGTTTCCCTCTGTATAATAGTTTTATGTACGCGCTTAAAAAAACGCCAATAGTTCCTTTATATAAATGGGCTTAGAAAAAGTTTATAGAGACACCAGATTGTTTTCATTTCTTCTCGACAATTTACACACACTCTACAAAATACGTAAACCCACGTATATAATTTCGTTGAGGTTCACACTGTGAACTTCCTGGCTCTCTCATTTTCACTGTGTGAAAAGGAGAGAAAGATTTTTGGGTTGCCCCCAACCACAGGGGTGCACACAGTGCTTTGCTCAACACGTAAGTATTCGAGAATATTACGGTTCTCTACGGAAGACATGGAAAGGAAGTAGCCGTTAAACGTCTATGACACGCGAATGTATTATGTATGACTCGTCAATACTTGCTTTGTTGTCCGCGTTGCACATTGTGAAAGCGGGGTGCCCGTCATTGTGCTGGTGATGAACTCATGATTTGCACCGGTTAAAACTGACGTACTTTCACCAACAGTGAAAAGTGATGGGATAAAAAGGCGCGACGAGTTCTCCTCTACCATGACAGCTGTGTGTGTATTACGCTTCGTACAATGAGGGGAAATGTATGTATTTTTCACATGAAAATTCATACACAGGTATGCAAATGGAGTACATTTTCCTCATATCTGTACCCAGAGCTCCATGAATAATACATGTGGGAGTGTGGATAAAAGTTTAATGCGAACAGAGACAGGAGGGGAGGAAGGGAAAGTAGTAAAAAGTGAAAGTGGAGAGAATGAGACGATTATCCATGCAATCGTCATCGACTTACTTGGCATTCTTGGGAAACTTGGCGTAATGACAACACCACTTTGACGTAGAGGGCTGTTGTTGGACCCAAATAAAGGATGGAGGTCGCTCTGCCGCGACAGCCGTCCGTGAACCTGTGCCATCTGGCCTCACCTGGAAGAAAGAAAAAATGGATTTCAGACGGATTTTATTTACTTTTTCACAAGTTTTCATGATCATAATCGTTCTTTTAAAAAGTTGCTCAATTTTTTTTCTGCTCAAAACAGATCACAGATTCTTAATAAATTTTTCCGTCGGGTGATTAACAGGCGTAACGTTTTCCTGATTCTGGCTTTCTCTCTACTTTCATCTCTCATCAAATTTGCGAAATTTTGAGACTCCGCAACAACTTTGTCGACAAGACAAAGCGTGGGAAAACTAATTAAAAGGCGAAGCAGGTAACACCCTTTCACCGACTTGATACGCACGTACGGAGCACGTGAAAAAAGCTGAGAGATATTTGAAAAGTTGGGAAAGCATGTCGAAACTGTTTGTACTCATCATGACACAACCGCGTGACACAAATCCGCTTGGAAATTTGTCAGGTGCTCAAACAACCAACCAACTCTCAACGAACCACAGTAAGCTCTACGAAATAACGATACACTCTTATTTTATCATGGTGATATCTATAGCGGCGTGAACATGTGAACATGAAAAACAAGAGTGGAATTTACAAGAGGATTGGTGTTCCTTGTTTTTCCCTCCCTTCATTATCGCCAGTATTGCGAAATATCTCTGGAGACGGCAGGAGGACTACATGGTTACATCAGAAAGCTTCCACTTTGATCAGAGAAAGTCAAAGAAATGTGGGAGGAAAACTAAGAAAGGCTCTTTTCATTTCCCTCTTGTACTTAGTCACTCTATATTGAATTGTGCGTGTGTCTGTCGTAGTTGTGTGTGCACACATAGAAACAATCCTCTCCTCCTATTCTTCTCTAAAGAAAGGAGCACAGTTCGCCTTTTTTTCTACGCCTTGAGTTTCAGCTTCCAGATCACATCCCACACCTTACACGTGGCAAGACTTCTCTTTCAAGAAATCATAATGGAATAAGCGGATTCCCTCCTTTTGGGGGAGCATACAAAACGAGAAAGTTGTGAGAATTCCAAATGCCATGCGAATGAGTGATACATGTTCTTCTCAAGCCACATATGATTCTTTACTGCGTTTTTGTTACGGTTGCCTCCTATCTGATCTTTTTCGTTACACTAGATTCATTGTCTAATTTCTAATGTATCATTGTTGGAAGAAGAGTTGCGCATAAATGGGCTCGTTTGTAGAGATGTGCGTTACCGGAGAAAAATACTGATTGCCTTTTGCCACACACAGAAGATTTTCCGCTTTTTTCTACTATGACCACAAAAAAGAGTTGAGCACACTGATCTTTTTTCTCTTATAAAAGACCTTGAGGAGGGAAGAAGACTAGAATAAAAAATAGATAGTTAATACCCCATTCACAGAAACGATCCTTTTTTCTCTCTCTATTTCGTATCGCCACATAAAATAATAATACAAGTTACTCCCATCTTTACAATGCGAATTCCACCTGTTTGAGTTCGCACAAAAATGGAAGCCAAGCAAAAGCTTAGTTCTACTTTAGCTAATCAAAAAAAATCCCCCTGACCCTATCATCTGACTTCATCCCTCGCCCACTTCCACATTCAATCAATCAATACTTCTAGCACAGATTTCCCTTTAAAATTTCACAGCGCCACTTTCCTCACGAAAACCTTTAGAAGCTTCATCACAAAAAACACTTCTGCATACCTTCCTCTATTTACAAATACACCAGCCTTTCCCTCCAATTTCTTTCCTGGAGAGGTAATAATACTGGTTACGCACACGGTGGAAGTAGTCCAACAAAAAAATAAACAATCTATTGCACCACGAAAAAAAAGTCGTTTCTCAAATATTTTCTGCTTTTTATAAATAATGCATAGTATCAATAGCATGTTCGCTCTTCAGTGTCGACCGTGTAATACGCCTCCGGAGAAAAATTAATCTTTCTCCGCTTTTATGTATGGTGTATGCACTTCCACGAGGTTGCCTTGTGGCTTTCTCATTCTTGAAGTTCTTCAGTTTTTTTTACATACGAGAGGAAAGCACACACACATGTGTGAAAAATATATTTGACACAGGTAAGAAAAAAAGTGTACTTCTCCATTTCCTTATCATTCTCTCCGACAAGGTTCCTACAGGATGAAACTTTTTTCCTCTTAGCATCACCATGGGATATTTTAGCAGCTCATAACTCACTCGTATCCCACAGCCTTCTCTCTGTTTATGTTATTCAATATTAACCAGAGGAGACGTCCGTGTTGTTTATGGGAGTACACAACGCGTACTATTTCCCTCCTGCACACGACCACACAGAGAAGATGAAGAAAAAGCCACTTTTCTCCTCACAAAGACATTGATTAGTTTCACAAAATTCACTTTCAACTCCACTTGCGTAAGTACTCCTTGGAAAATGGGATAACCCTCTTTTTTACTTAAAACTTTGTTACACAAGGAAAACTCACAGAAAGAAAGTGGCACGAAGAGTACTTTACGAGAAAGTACTTATGAAAGCCCATGTACTCTTATTATTGTATGCCTATGGTTAGAATTCGGTGTCACTTTACACCTTTCCTCTGCCCGAAGAGAAAGTGATAGAGAGTTTGTGGTGTCATTTGCGAGGAAAGTTTGAGGCAAAAAAAAAGTTGTCACAAAGTACGAGAAAGGTGCTCAAACTACACGCATAATAATCATCATCATCCTTGTCTGAGTAAAAACATCTTTTCTTCTACAAATCTCTCTTTGAGGGGAATGACGATGGTTTGCCAATACGAGGGTACGTTCACCTTTACAACTTTTTCCTAAAAAACTTGTCTCCTTATCCCACTTCAGAAAGCCTAACTTTTTTGTAGCCAAACTACATTTCTCTTGAATGGACAACTTTCTTTCCAAGACAAAATCCGAAGATGTGGAAGTCACGTGGTGGAAGTGAAGAGTGTTTTTACTTAAAACCACGACGGGATGAATCAGGGCGGATGATGAAATCTACAGATTTTTATACTCGCTCATCTTCCACCATGAGGCCCACACACATTTCCGACACAAAGTTGTATGCATAATATATATTCTCACGGTGAATCTCTCGTACGCATAATACGTTTTTTCTTCTGCAAACAGATCACGTTCGCCTGTCTCTTTCACGAACTCAGAGTCATCTCGTTTGCCACTGTTTTTTGCTACTGTGCATGTGAGTGTCATTTGTCTAAAAGTGGTGTGTCTCATGGAAAAAGTGTGCTTGTTTCCCCAACTAGCTCCTCTGAGTGAACATTATGATTTTGCCAAATTACACGTACTCCTAATACTCTTTGGGAGCACACGCACGACGCAAAATATGATGATCAAGGCAAGAAAGAGAGGACACCACGACGAAGTCGACAGATCTCATTAAAACCTTTATCCCGATCCCGAGACTGACACAGCACATAATACTAACGTGCAAGCTGACACAAAGTGAGGCTACAACGTCACAGCATCTCCTTATAAAACACATTTATCATACATACAATTAGTGAGATTTCAGCGCGTGTCTGTCCCTCCTTGTATTTAGGAGGATAATACGTGCAAGCGAGAGTTAGTATGCCTTCCGTCATCCTATCGTCTTGGTTAGCTTTCCAGGGAGAAAATCAGAATATATTTTGCGGTCGACTGCAACCCACAAAGAAAATGGAGTGAAAGATGCACTCCTTGAAGAGTTGCCATGTGATATAATCTCGATCACATCCAGAGTTCTCTTTCAGTCTTTTCATTTCGTGTTGACCTTTCGAATCTCTTTTTTTCTCGGAGTCGCTACCTTGTCTATTACGACCATACTGAGAGATTATGAGGCATGTTTGAGAAGATCGACCGACGTAAACACACCGTGAAGATTATCAAAGAAACTCATTTGGGATCTAGTCATTGTGCGCAGTTTACGCACAAACCCAAAAAGCAAATCACCTCCGTAGTTTTAAAGGTAGGCGAATATCCTCCTTGAAAACTTTTTCCTCATAAATATCCCGAAGAAAATAAGGCTCTCAAGGTGAGCACATGTCAGACGCACAAAAGACGAGGTAAATGTACGGGAAGAAAAAGCGAGGGAAAGTGAAACCAGAGAAGCTGAGAAAAAAGAAAATCAATTTTGTGTAACCTGAAATGTATCTCCCTTTGTCTTGACTCGTGAGTGTGTACACAGAATCACAATGTGTTCTTCACGGGTTTGTGCCTTGAACAAGAAAAGCTATATATTGTCGTGTGCTGCCAAACACAGAACCCTGGAAATTGCGTAATGGGAAACGCATTTTCTCACAAAACAAATAGAACGCGTTGTAGACTGAGACACGCGCGTGTGTTTCCGAGTCTTATTTTTGAAATTATAAAGCGTTCCCTGTTTCGTTGTACTCTTTATATTGTAAACGTTTCAATTAAGAAATACGTGCCAATTAATAATGAGCGAAGGGGAAATCGTAGGAAAGAAAGCATGGTACGCATAAACAAACCAGTTTTTATGTCTCAAACAATCTCCTTCTGTTTGGATTGGTGCAAGCAGTAAAAAAAATGTAGAATGCATTTACTCAATACAGAGTACATTTTGTTAAGCGATTTCCTTCGTTTTCTTTGCCCATTTTTCAATTGGAGGAGAGCTCATAGTAAACTTTCGTTTATTCCTTTTCCATTGTTCCAGGAGAAAGGATGCACACTTGGAGGCCTACAACCGATACTACACGACTGCTCCATAAAAATATCGTGGAGCAACCGCTACAAATTTAATAAACAGAGAGGATGTTATGTCTACGTGCCGATGTGGCTTTGGGTGCGTGTGCCTGTGTGTCTCGTATCGATAACTGCACGCACCGAGAAAATAGACGGGGACAGAGGAACTCGAGTTTTCGAAGGAGAGAGTAATCAAATGATGTGACATGGAAACAGTTTCACTTACAGTTTTTATTCTTACAAGAGAGGAATAAGGGAGTATCTCACTTTTTTGTTGAGCATTAAATTGAACACAAAATGTGGCAATATAAACTCTCATTCTCTGCCTTTTTCTACGTGGATGGAGGCACGAGTCTGAAAGTCTGGTAAACAAAAAGCCTCACAAAGATCCAGAGCTCATTTTTTTTGCGAAAAAATGGACGATATACGAAGAGTTATAAAATGTATTCTGTTTTCCTCTCTGTTTTTCCTACCTTTTTGTGCATTCACATTCCTAAGTGTTTCTTCTCGGTTCGTCGGCGGTGTGGCCAGATGTGAAAGTCGTGTTTTTATGAGATATCATTGTGCCGTTTTTTTTCTACGCAGAGAGAGTAAAAGACACAAAAACACGAAAGAGTAATCATAATACCTATACGAAGCACAAGGAAAAAGTGCACACTATATTTTCCAAGTTT
Source organism: Alloscopus bannaensis (assembly GCA_027743745.1). Lineage (NCBI taxonomy): Eukaryota > Metazoa > Arthropoda > Collembola > Entomobryomorpha > Entomobryidae > Alloscopus > Alloscopus bannaensis. The sequence continues at coordinate 72,844 of JAHZMW010001948.1, read as the reverse complement.
GTCTTCCCTGTTGCAGAGGAGCTCATACCAAGTCAATTATTTTTGTAGACAACTTTTTTACGACGATATAATTCAGAGAATGAAATGTTTTAATATCGTGCTGTGCAGAAGGATACAAATCTGGGGAAATCCAGAGTTGTCATTTTAACTTCGCGTCGTTCCATATAATCGTGTCATAATAACAGAAAACATGTGCTTGCTTATATGTGTAAAATTGGGGGGAAATGAAAGAATAAAAGGAGGAATCTCATTGTATAAAGAGAAAGTCTGCAAATATGTCGCTTGGTTCTCTTTCTCACTCATTTCTATTCATGAATTCCGAACAAAAGCTTCTATTATTGTTAAGAACGTGATTATTGCTCACTACCGTGAAGTTATTGATTCTCCCTCAAATATCTATTTACCAATGAATATCTCATGTTATGTGATTGACTAGATTTAAGAAAGAACTGACGACGACTGAAATTAATTAATGTAATTACACAACTCTCTGCAGACAAATCAAATATGAGGAAAACGATTGGAAATTTGTGGGATATAATGAAGAGAAGATAAAGTGCATATTTATTACGACGGGTTGAGCCTAAACTAATAACATTTTGGAAGTCCTGGAAAGTCCAGACGATAAAGGAGGACAGTTGGTGGGATAAAGAAAACTATCAAATATGTATTGACTCTCTCTCTCTCATGCATAAATGTGTTGCCGAGAAATATCTATGGAAAGTGGGGAACGGGGAGTGTGTTCAAAATTCAAATTAATATCATGCCATGCCTCTCGCAGCGATCCACGAAAATCCAATATCATAATGTAGAAAGAAAAGCAGAGATCGAGGAAATGGTTAACTTTGTGGAATGTGTGGGAAACACGCACAAAGTCCTGCACGAGCTTCCCCCCAAATGTATGGAATGAGGACACAGAAGCGATTTAGTTACGAGCCAGAGAAACCACGTCTCTCGGGAAACAACTGACACTGTTTCTTTTTATGGGGTTTAAAAAAAATCTCTACAACAAACTCTGGTGGCGTCAAAAATGTTGAGCAGTTGGAGAGAAAAAATATGTTTGCCATTCATGCATTATTTTTGTTTAAAATAAAAATGTAGGTTAAAAACAAACACGGGTGAGTGTGCGTGCACACATACCTTCAACTTTGTATTGAGATTTATCGATGTTTGCAAAATGGAGGAAGTGTTTTCAGTTACCTTGACAACAGTGGGAACCGCACTAGACGGAAGCGGGAGTGGAGGGGATGTGGTGGCAACAGAGGAGGTGATTGTGGGAGCCACCGTGGTCGGGGGTGGGAGCATTGGGACGCCTTCGTCGTCGTCCGGCTCGGGCTGGGCGAGTCTCGCGATTGTCGACTGTTTACTCTTCGTTGTCATTGCCACACTCTTCAAAAGCTCATCGGCGCCTTCCTCGTCCGTTAATTTCTTGCTGTCCGTTCCGTTACTACTGCTTCGCCAAAATCGTTCTTTCATCTCAGCCAAATATGGACAACGCTGCATTCCTGTTTCAAAACACACACATTCATCAGTCAACATTTTGAGTGTCAACACGAAACTAATGGAGCATCATACATTTCAATAATAATCGCCTCCCTCATTCTCCTCCACAGCTTTTATCATATTATTGCTGCGTAACGCACCTAAATCACTTTCTGGTCACTTAATATCCTCGCTCTTCAACTATTCAAGGAGTCAACTTTGTTTCTCAAACTATACTTTAGCTGCTCATCATAATATCATATTTCTATAATATAGGCACATCTCTCTTTCTGTCATCGGAAAAGTGCTCGTGACAAATTGACTCGCGAATTAGGCGCCCGTTGATAGGCACTTGACAATCCACTTGTCTCACTCTGCGTACCAACTTTTCGTCTTTTATTAACCACATCTCTATTTACCATCACAAACCCATTCTCAAACTGTTTCGATAGTTGTCATATAATCATTCTTCCTCTCCTCACTAAACGTCTCTGTGTATTTGATTAGAGATCTTTGAGAACTCATCCCACACCGAATCGATCTGTCGTATTCAGTGTCTGGCGAGGGCTCGTTTTTTACATTATAAAAAATATTCACTTTATCAATTCTCCCTGAAAATAACTAAGATTGGTGGTATTTTAGGAAAATATCTTGTGAATCCTGGCAAACTGTATGATGTACATATTACAAGCCGAAATCAATTCTTGTAAAAAAAACGGAGGAATACATCAATTTAATTCATCACTGCGATGAGCTCTGTTAAATAGTTTTAAGGTATGCGTACATCATCGATTGTCTTGTACACCCAACCACAACTTCGCAATATCTCTCAGCGGGGTTTCTCCTCCCATCGAAATCAAGTGTCGATACAAGGCTTCTCCAATTGTGGCCAATAAACTCGGCGCAATAAAAAAAGTCCAGGAAATGTCGACATACGGGATAATGATCTTAAATGTAGAAGTCATCTTCTAGAAACAAGTGTCTCTTCTGTCTCTCTCAGAAAACCTCATAAATCCGTGACTACGTGTCAGTGGTATAAGGACCAGGGCTTCTTTATCAAATACGTGCAAAGTGGACTGGACAATGGAACGGAAAAACATGTACACTCTTGATGCTCACGCCTCTCTACTCCGACAGCGTAATATTCGGGGTTGCATGATGAAAAAAATGTCTATTGAATTTCACCAAATTCCTCCTTTTTGTTGGCGTCTCTCAACTTTCTCCGACCTCATGTCGTCGTGAAGCATTTAATTGCTTCATTGTAAATGACTGTGCCAAAGCCGAAAGACGTCTTTTTAAAAATACGTCTGCAAAATTATTTTTCTCTCCTGTATTCCCAAGCGCATCACATCATCATCCACGTCGTTCTTCTTGATTCGACTTTTTTCCTTGTACATTTATTCTACATGTTATTTATTTACCATATTTGGACAAGCTTCACAATCGCGGCTAACTCACACTGGGTTTGCATACGCCAGACTATCTCATCACCTCACCCATCATCCTCATGATTGCCACCGTGTGTGAACGTAAGTGTACTTCATAAATGGCTCATGACACATCACACACTTCAGAGGCTCTCAGAGATGATGTAATTAAATACGAAGCAACATAAAAAGCTAGCTCAACAAAGATGAAAGGATAGTGCATTACACGAGTCGTGTTCGAGCTCAAAGGAGAAATTATTATTATATGCTTACAAATGTCTTTAGTCAAAATGTTTTCCGAAAGGATGAGGAGAAGCTACACATTACAACTTTTTATCTCCAACGACCCTTCCTGACTTTTTACTGAGGGAAGTGTAGTCATTCCCTTGATAGTGTTTTTGCGACACACACGTGAAAATGAATAAATAAAATCTATACAAAGAACTTTTCTCTCTTGGCGACTGTTTCTATGGTTCCTGTGTTTCACACGTACACACACCACACACTCTTTAATTGCATTAGAGAGGAAATACAAAAGGTTTTTGCATTCGGTGCTGCTTTCGCGTTGGAAAAAAATCGATAGGGATTCGTTCGAAGTTGGCGTTCCTTCCAAAAAAGGTTCGGACGTGCGTTGTATTGTCGAATGTTTCTTGTATGCAAAAAAAACCAAGAGAGGAGCACATGTGTGCATAAACTCAGCACTCGCATTGGATGTGAACAAGTTGTTGTGTGTTGTAAATAAATGACTTCATCTTCTATACATTATTGATCAATCCTATCGTCGTCCGTCAGCATTTCTCCAAAAAAATCCTCGCATATAATGTTAATAGAGAGTGAATTATATAATATTGTCCAGAGAGAGAGAACTGGTGATACTTGAGACCAGTGATGGATGACACTGAGATAAATGAGAGGAATATAAAAATATGCATTTGTGTACATTCGATATTCTGTGAACGTTTTGACAAATGCGACAACTTTTCAATCCAACTTGCCAAAAATGGCGGAGCACGATGATCACGCGGAGATTACACAAGAGCATCATCATGCCGTTGGTTTATTGTCCGCTGAAGTCATTTGTGATTCATTGGTTTTCCTTTGTAATGCTTTAAGCTTGCATGAAATAATCAGTACAAACTGATTTTGATTTGACTATTTCGCATCCAGGAATTCCAATTTAAGTCTAGCTAAAATTCTTCGAATTTCTGTCGCAATACCTCCACATCAAATACGGCTAATGAAGGCATTAAAAATCGAGGCGCGGCCTTTGTCACCGTTTCAGTGAGCCAATAATAGTGTTGTGTGTTGGGTTGCAAAAGCTGACTCACATCAGTTTCAAATAAGCCCTTGAGTCTTGAGAAGCACGGTAATTAGCTGACAAAGCAATGACTGAGCAAAGTCTTCTCTCAATTAGCCACAGAAAACATTCTCCCCACCGAAATACCACGAGACCACTTCACGAGAGAGCATTTTCTGTTCCACTTTCCCACATCAGCGAAAACCTATGGATCCGTGTTGGAGAGAGCGAATACATGTAAAAGACCACCTTTTCACTGTGTTGTGGTAACCTACTTGACGAGGATTAATTAAAGGACCCACTTGATTAAAATGTTCACACCCATTTCACATTATCAACGGAATGAGTGCCAGTATGTCTAGTGGCTTTATTTAGACAAACGAAGATTGCGGAATTCAAAGAGCGAATTAAGCCATTCTCTGGGACGTCTTGCAACACTCTCTGTTTGCTCCCAGAGATTGTGAAAGAGTGTAGACAAAATGAAAGTAACTCGTATGAACACGAGTTTGAGGCCACACACACCACATTCAGGTGTTGTATTTTTATTCCGTCCAACAAATTAGAATCCGATTTAGAATTCTGATTAAAGAAGTGCAAACACCCGCCATTCCATTGCCACACATTCATCATGCACCCAGTGGAGGCTCGAGAGGACTTGATTTTTATTTCGTTTGCTCACGCACCCATTTCTCTTCCTTGTGCAAACATTTTATGCGCTTCTACAATGTAATTATGGTCATTTCTCAGTGGAGATTAAAAGATTTTGTCAGCCTCTCTTCGAGACAAGCATACAAAATCTTGTTGTCCCACACTCATCAAAAACAATCAAAATACACTTGTCGCCCATAATTTGAGTAAACTCAGCCGAGAGCCAAAAATAATTTTGCTTGAATCACTTGCTATTTCTAGTTGATAAAGCAAAAAATTCTCTGGACGCCAGTACGAGCTCAAATGAGCTAATGATTATGAATGACAAGTTATGGGAGCAATTTTTCATCCTGTCATAACCCTAAAAATGGTGCTGACCTCGCTCGTCCCAATACTGCACAGACCTTGGAACTGCACGCTAGTTGCGAATTTTTATGCAACGTTTACATCAGAATTGTGAAGTATATTACAAGTATGAAGCAACTCCGTTTCAGGTGTCCTCATCAAAAGATATTTTAAAATGGTCTGATGATTCGTTAGTATTGGCATCATTGTTTGTACTAGTCATCTACTTTTTAAAATAACTCACAAGATGTACACAAAGTTACATCAGCTTCAAGTTCGAGTTGCACACGTAGAACTTCTTGCCGAGTCATTTTTTCTGTTGTTGATGAGACCACAAAAAAACACAGTTGCTCTTTTCTCTGTGAGTTACAACCTTGCCAGAGGGAATGTAATCGAATTTTACGTAATATTTAATTCTCTCCGTCGATCTTCATCTTCAACATTCAAGTATCTCTCGAGAAAAGCAACGTGTGCAGAAAAAAGTTGGGATTACTTCAACACTAGTATTAACGATGTGCTATACGTGATCACACAACCTGCAACTATATGATCTCTACTTGATCTTTGCAACAAAACCACATACAAAAAAATGCACAAATCTACTTCACAGACAGCGGTTGCCAGTAGCGCAAAAAAAAACTTGAGAGAACAAGACATCAACAGAGGAATGAGTTGCACCCAAACACAACATTTTATCCAGTGTTATAATCATTTTCTGGTTGCCCAAAAAACCAACAAGTTGAGATCCTCCTTGCAAATATTCTACAAAATTTCATCCTAAAATTACCCTGGAATATTTAACACTCACACAAAAAGGACATCTTTCCCAAACATTTTTTAAAAAATCAGAGAAAAAAACGGAGAGACACGAAGTCATAAAATTTCAATTGGAGTTAATCAACATAATGAGAGAGACTCATTGTGGTTGCTGGTGGCAGGTTGGGAGGGTGCCTTGTATGGGCAATGATAATCATAATTTAGGCACTTTCAACTAAGAGAGTAAAAGATGAATTGCATTTTGCATATCTCCTCTCACACTTTGTGAGTTGTAGACTGTCGGCTCATACCAACAAACGTCATGAGAAGAAGAGTGCATGTTTAAAAATAATAATTTTGGCCAGGTCAAAAGTCGAAGGAAAAATATACATGCTCAAGCCATTTACAAAAAATGTTCACATCTTATACAGAAGTACAGATAGTAGAATAGGATTTCAAGAGCTGTTTGTCTAACTCAAGTTTGAGAAGACGTGTGTTGCCACCCTTGTTTTATGCTCTTCGCTGTCTTTTACAGCCCTTTTGAGAAACACGTTTAGACAATGAGAAAACGGGTGAGCAACCCGTGTCCTTTTTCGGTATTCAATCCATACACCCTTATGCTAAACACCGTCTTCCATCACGAACAAGGTTTAATATGCAATTCCCTGTAAAAACACTAATTATCCACTGACATCATAACGAATAAAAGCTCAGAGATATGTAAGGGAGAAGGGAGTTCAATTAAAATGAATAAAGCTCTCTATTGTTCTGTTTTTACCTGTCTCCACCCGGTTTCGGTGACCAAACCTGGGGGAGATGACAAAAGGCACATTTGGTGTCACCTTACAGATTCTACACGGTTCGTTATATTATTCACTGACACTCAAAAGACATAATCTGCACAGGTCCGTCGTAATGACACGAGAGTTCACTTGGTCCACAACACATTTCTCTCTTGGTCTCAAGTGAAAGTCGTTGTGGACTCAATGAGCACAAGTAGCCAACGTTTCACTGCTGTCAAATATCCAAATAGTATATGAGAAAAGGAAGAAACAAAGCGTTGCGTCACTATCGGTTTTGCTTTCTCTTCTTGTTTCATAAGAGAAAGTTGGGGACACAAATACAAAAGAAATGATATCACTCTTTGTTTTGCAACACAAGGACGAAAATGCTACACCACGGTGAAATCATTCTCTGTAAAAAAAACGTGGCAACATGTGCATCCGTTTCAAAGACGGAGGAAAAAAATCCAATATTTTTCATCACAATTAAACCACGCTCTTGCTACCATTTTTTGCACAACTGTACCACGTCGAACCAAGAACTGACAATTTTTTTCCAGTAAACAGCACCGGGCATTCTACCTCCAGTTTTTTTCCATGACATTCCCAAGTGGGAAATAATGAGAGGACAAAATCCCCTGTTGATTCACTCAAAACTTTTCCGTCGTCACTTCACTTGGAGGACATGGAAAATGTATGTATGGGAATTGAGAGGAACTTAATTTGAAAAGTTTTTTTTCTTCCTTATTTCTCTAATTTCTCCAAATTGCTCACCCCATGCAAACTCAAACTCCACATGCGAAAAAGTTGAGAAACACTCGCTCTTTGACTAATCACCAAAACCCAAGACAAAATGACGCCGCCTGCACAAACTTCGTCACAAATCACTCATTTCTCTTGCGACAATAATAACTCGTGAATTACACCAACAACAATCCAAACATTTTGCCAAACTCGACATTGAAATGAGTTTGGAATTAGTCAACGCTCATTACCCTTCCACTCACAAATCAAGAGTTCAGGTCGGAAAGTACTAGTTGATAACTCGACATGTGCGTGAGTCCTATGAGCCTTGTCCTGAAGATGATGATTACTGACAGAAACTGTTTATTGACGCTTCACTTTTTTCTGGGACTCCGCAAGCTACATGGATCGCACAAGGATGTCACTTCGGATTCTCAGTCATTGACTCAAGAGAGTGGGAAAGGGAAGAACGCGTGCTCTCCAAGCTTCGTATATTTATGCAACAACAGCGCGACTGCGAGAGTCATACTCACAACACGCCGAACTCACCTCACATTTTTTAAGGAAGCTCTTTTTTATATGCACTCCTGCACACAGAGAAGCCTCACATTGACTCATGTGTGGATACAGCCACTATTAAGTATAATCATAATATAGTAGATATCGCCAACTTTTTTTTTAGGTTCGTGTGTGTGTTTTGTTTTGTGTGTTTGTGTTTCAGAGAAAAAGAAATGGACGCAGCAGAGAAAAGACCACGAGCGAACTGAAGAGCGACGCGATGGATCTAAGCCAACTTAAACATATGTGTGGCTTTTATATGAGCTGACTTACTCAGCTTTCTGTAGACGCCACAACACGTAGACACTATAAAAAGAATATAACGAAGAAGGGAGGAAAAAAACCGTGCTTCGCTCACTCATTTATTTTCTCTGTCCTCTTCCAACGTACTTTATTACTCTTGTCGATACATTTACCCTTTTCACTGATCCTGCCATTTTACTTCACGGTGTCCATGGCGTTTTCGTGCGTTATCTGAACTTGTCGTTTTTTGTGTCTTTTTTAGAAAGAGAAAGGAGAGCATGTCATAGCTGAAGAGTTGAACTAGTTCATTCTCCTGATATTTGATGAGAGGAAGCGAGACACAGATTGTGACTCAAAAAAACGAAGAAGGTTGACAAAAGGTGGAGATTTCTCTTGACACGATGTTCTGTCATCGTTGTAATCACAATTAGGCGTGAGACACATATCATCACAGCCGTTTCGGGGAGAATGCCTTTTTTGCAGAGAAAACATGAAGAAGAAGATATAGATGTGTTCAGCAATTTATGGAAACGAGATGTTTTTATATATTATAACGTGAACGTGTGTCGATGTCAATGGAATACATAATGTGACAGGATTGTCAAGTTGGCAGAATTTTTCTACCGTGACTTTTTGCTATCTCCACGAGAAATGTTTCGTTATCGATTAGCTGTCTGTGGAGAGAAAAGAATTTTTCCAGAGAAAAGAAATACAAGAGATTGTAATCAAATTGTAGTTTATGTCGAATGAAATTAGACTTTAATGAGGGAAAAGTGATTCTAATTGGATTTTATTAGGGGAAAATAACAAAACTGTTTCTTCCAAAAATCTCAGCCTGGATGAAACTTTTCCTTTATAAAGTGAGGGGTCTCTGACTCGGCAATATTGGAATTGGCGAGAACTGAAAGCTAAACATTATTTCTCCTTGCTTCGATCTCTCACTAAAACTTTGTGAATAGGTGTGCCAATACGTATACTAATGACCTCCTTTTCCAGATTCAGGATATATTTTCTGCTAGAGGTAACTGAAAAAAAACAACCTGTTACGTGAACGCAGCTTAAATCCTTTTTCTTTTCCGGAAATAATCCTGTGTGGGCTACCTTAATAATGTGGAGCGCTTTTATTATCCAATAAAACTCTACACAATATACACAGAGATTTCCTTTGTGCAACTACAAAAAGTCAACCCTCTTCACCTGAAAGAGAGAGTATCGCAGAAATGTCAAAGTTGAGCACAAAAGCGAACCCAAATTACAAGCGTGTGGGCATCAAAGCTAATCATACAAAGAGAACACTACTCCCAATATTGAGCTGGTCTCCACCGATTAGGTTGCTGTATTTTGTGTAATTTCCATTTTCTAATTACAACAGCCTCACGTACACAGCCTCCGCGGGACTGGAGAAAAATACATTTTCCCTAGTAAATCGAACAATTTAAACCTCACTTGTTTTCCAAGAAAATGGCTTACCCCATCGATTAGCTTCACATTTATACAAAAAAGCCTTTTTTCATTTCATCTGAAACTACAAGGCGTAAAGTGTAACACAGGAGTTTTCAATTATGAATTTATGCAAAGAGGTGCGCATTCATCATCCTCATCAAGATCATTCTCCCAAGAGAATACACAAAGGTAGAGCATAGCTTTCGTCAAAAAAGTTTGAAAAAGAATGATTGGTGTGGCATAGAGATAATTTTCGTCAAAATTAAGTACAACAAATGATGGTGGGATGTTTCATGCAAAAAAAAGCGCTCTCACGGTACACTTTTTGTATTATTTTCTCTGTTGCTGGGAAAAAAAAGAATGCATTACATATTGCAACTTGGTAATGACTTTGGGTATAAAAAATTGTTGCACTTTGCCAGAGTGCATTCATACTTGTTGAAGAAGAGTATAAATGTAAACACTATGAATATGGAGTAACACATAAAGAAATTAGCAGTTTTTTGCCTTGCGTGAAAAAGTGAAATGGGAGAGGATGTACTCATTATTAGCGTTTTAAACCATGAAATAATAAACCCTTTCAGCAGCTCACATAGTGCTCAGTTTTTTTGTGATGATCACATTTGTGAGTGCTCAGAGTCGTCTCGGATGACGGCGTTTGTGAGGTTTTAGAGACAAATTAGAGAAAAACATGGGGGTAGACAGGTAGGCATTGAGCAAATCGTCGTTCTTTCCCATTTTCTTTTTCCTTTAACAGAATTTCATTGTTGCGGGAAAAACTAAGGTTTTACCCCTTAACTTCTTACACTTGTCGACTCGCCGCGGTTGACCATGCAAAAAATTGACTCTCTTCTGATGCACCAGAGGGATAAGCGACAATCAGCAATCAGGAGGAAAACATGGCGTTGATTACTTTAAACGATGAGATCCGTCTAAAAATTCACTAGTCTTTTTCTAACTCTTTCCGCTCCAGAGGAAGGATCAGTTTGTTGAAAAATTGTATCGATACCATGTTATTGACTCAAATACAACCCTTCTGCTACCCGTAACAGAGCACAGATGCTGGATTTTAACGACTCTAAATAAATACCCATAAATATTCATCATCGTCCTCGTCTCAATTTATGAGGCTCGAGAGGAAACATCAAAACTCTTGTTCGGAATGGGAATAAATGATCCTCCTGATTACTTCCGCGATGGTCATATTACCAAGAAACTTTGCAGACGTGATGAGTACTTTCAAGGGAAACGGCAGACGTTTCTAGGAATTTATACGATCTCCAGATAGGGAGACGTATGCCAGTGCATGAGCCCACCATAAAAATCCTCATTGAAACCAGATGTGCCTTCAAATACGATCATTTTAAAGACTACGACTTATTGAAACGCGGAGCAGAAGAAAACGAAGCTATTTTTGAAAGATCACAATAGAACGCACATTTTTCACCGTCAATTTTTTCTCTTCTCGATCCAATCTCTACGAGGACGCACTATTAGTACTCACGCACCTTCCAGCAAAAATCTTTCCATGGAGAACTAGCACATTATTATTATTGATCAGATTTTCCCGATTGCAAAGAAAGCGAGCAGTGAAAGAAAATGAAGCACATTTTTCGAGTTGAAAAAAAAAATCTCGAAAAAACTTCCCCTTTTTCGGAGACGGAGCAATTTTCTGGGTGATCTACTTACCGATAAATGCTCGAAAGAAATGTCAACGAAATGAGGAGGGAAATGCACGTGTAAACTTCCCTGCAACGCATTTTTTTCAACTATTTCTCAACATCTTTGTACGCACTTACATGCGCTCCGTATAAAATGGGCTAGAAAAACAATTTGAGTTGCAAAACTCGTGTTCATTCTACTCTACGAGACGAGAGGGAAAACATAAAGTCATGTCCTTCGGTGGGTAGCTCACATTTTGTGATGTAAATTTTTTGAGAGCTCATACGCCATCCCATTATATGTCTCTCTCATCACTTCTCCTTTAAGAAAAGTTATCTGGAAAGGAAAAGTGGAGTAGTTTTTTTTAGACGCTTCTCAACTTCTGAAGGGCCTTATGAGCTGACACGGTCGGCGTAGCAGTATTCACATCACGGAAAACATTTAGAAAGAAGAAAGGAAAGAGAAGAAAGACAGTGAGACAAGATGACAAGAAAAAAAAATATGTGAGTTCAACGTTTAGAGATGACGATAATATGTAATTGCACACATGTCAAACCTCTGCATTTTACGAACCCTCGAGTGTGTCTGAGCAACTATAGGATGCGAACAGAGCGTAAATGTCAGGATGATGCATGGATTTCAAAAGAAAATGGGATATTATGAAGGCACACAGAGAAAAAAATACTCGGAGTCAACTTTCTTTGAAGAATGCCATATATGAACTGTAGAGGCAAACTGTAAACCCCACGAGACGTCGACGATGATGAGTGGGTGCATATATCCAAATTTTTTTTGGAGTCATCATCACCACACCAAGTAATGAAGGAGAAGGCCAGGGAAAAGTGTAGCAAACCACAAATTATCATTTCCTGTAAACGGAATGCCAAAAGAGAGGCAAAGATGATTTTTTTCTCCGCCTAATAATATGTTAAACAGCCCAAAACGTATTTGCTGCTTTGAATCTTTATTACAAAATAAAAATATGTAGAGAGAACAGTGAAAACAAGTATTTGTTCCAATGATCCACTCTTGTTACCGGAAAGGCTGTATTAGTAACACTAACAAACACTCTATAATTTGTGCGTATCCATCATCATCCAGCTGAAATGATGCAGGGTGGAATGTGTTTCTTACGAAATAAAATGCAACGTTACGAGATGCAACACTAAAAGTTCATAAAAATTGCGGCGTAATTGTATCACGTATGTACCTCTCGGATACAAGCTTTTCAACAAAGACAGTCAGTTTTGAACTTGAATTTTATTTCCTCCTCAGAAAAAATAAATATGGCTCAAAATGACAACTGGAAAACATCGTGTCATTGTCTTTTGGAAGAGTTACAACAGTCTAATGCGCTCTGCATTGGAGAGACAAGGTTTGAACTATGTTTTTACAAAAAAAATATTATGGATATCAGAGCTCATCATCGACATATCCGGCATTCCAAAAATGTCTGTGTGCTACACAACATGACATACAAACGACAAAAAAGGTGGTGGCCAACACACTCGCACCTTTTGGTGTGGCACTCTCATCATCATCAGGTTGATGGTCGTGAAGACTTTTGAAAGTTGGGGAAAGAGTCAAATTGCATTTTTTCGGTAATGGCCACTCTCCACATTACATACACATATAGCAACGATACGTAGGATATGTAGCGCGTATGTGCACTTTTTTGCATTGTTTTCCACTACTCCCTGTTTTAAGTAAGGAAATTGAAAGAAGTACAACTACATATTATATCCGTGCGCTCATAATGGGATTATGTATATGAAAACGCCCAATTTTATGAGTCTTTCTTTTATGAGAAAAAGCTGTAGGGTACGCGCATACACCGAGCGCACATATCACACACAAGTCGAAAATGCGAAAGGCTTCTGCGTGTCTGAGTTTCCTAATTCCCATAACAATGCATATAATACGCTTAAATTATTCTCGTTTCAAAGGATACATTGTGCCCAGTTTTCCGAGACATAATATGCCACTGTTTAGTACAATACCTACGCTCAAAAGTATATGAACTCCTTTTGTTGATGTACAGTCGTGGCTGCGCTTTTCCTTCCGAAATGTAATAAAACGTTGCGCCGAGACGTGTGTATCGACATCAGTACCAAAATGGTCGACAGTTGATAATAATCTCGGTAATTACACAGGAGCAATAATTTGGACGCAGAGAGAATTGATGGAAACTGTCAATTCTTCGAATTCCTTTTTTTCCGAGAGGAACGATGACGTCACAAGTTCAATGTTTGGATAACATGAGCACGATATGAAATATGATATTTCATCCTTTTTCGTCGAGATCCTCCACCGATATTGACATACACAACACGTTTATTTTTAAAAAAAGACGAAACGCATTCTCTCCCGTGCAATAGTAACGGAGGCACATGCAATAAAAAGACAGAAAAAAGTGGTTCTGGTGCACCTTAACTTTGAGTGGGTGTATGCGTCCGTTGCGTGATCTAGACATCAACAAAATTAAAGTGTGGCTTGTGAGTGGAACATGAACCCTTTTACTACTCCAGCAAGACGGCTGCTTCATTGAAAATTGTACAATTTATTTATGTTCATCTCTCTGGACAAAACGATATTTTCCTTTTCAGACTTAATGCGTACACATAAAAGTGTGTAGATGGATTTTTTTTACTCGACGCACATAATGTCATGCGTGTGCTCATGTGTGTGTCATGAATTTCGTGAGATACATATGATAATGACTCATGTTTGATATGCAGAGAGGTGGATGAATGTTTTAAGAGTGATATTCCGTGACTTGCTGGACATGGATGATGCGTGTGGGGTGCAGGGCATGTGCACTGCAAAAATGAACTTGGAACGAGGAGGAGCAGAAAAGACGTTTTTTTTGGACAACCGTGTGCCAACTCAACCCTCCACAGCATGTCATTACGATTAAAATACGCACTTATCCATGTAATTGCAGGGCTGAGCATGATGTCGTGTGTGCGTAAATGTAAGAAATGTTCTGGCCTATCTTACCGTTACCATAACCGTCGTCAAAGTCCGCTCAACGAAGTTTTCAAGTGTATCATTATCGTGATTTTGGAACCCTATTGAAGGCAGCAAGAGTAATAATAAGTCGTACAAGGTACGTTTCCATGGAGGTGTAATAAAATAATATTTCCAATTGCAATAAAATAACCTTGAGACATTTGAGAGCTTCCTGGTTTTTTTCGTGGTTTTAAAATATGAGATTAAAAATTGTTGTGTCCTTTTCCGAAATTTGACGAATGAAAAAAATTCCCAAGAGATTGCCAACACAAAGAAGCTCTGCGAATTGGAGCCACAGGTGGAGAAAGCATTTTTGTAGGCATATATCATGCAATCTATTTGCTTTGGTCTTTAAAAAGAAAAAAATTCGATCGTGTAAGCTAAAATCGATGAAGTCGTCCTTTCTGTAGAGGTGTATTGTATATCGTCGTTATACAAGCCCAGAGTGTATTCCTCTATTGATCTTTTTGTAATAGTTAAATTGCATGGGTAACCAGGCCGTCTGCTACTCGTACATATTTATGGAAAAAAGCTCGCCTGGATGTTTTTGCATGATTTATTTCTGATAAAATAAGCCCTTTATCAACTTCCTCCACAACTGGTCGTGTCCTCATTGAGAGGAGTGGAATCTCCCCAGGTTTTCTCTGTTCACAAAAAATACTTGGGAATAAATTGTATTTTTAACGGGGTCGCAACCAAAGCAGCTGCCACCCGTTGTTGTCGACCCCGATGATAATGTGAAAATGACAATTGATGAGCAAAACTCTCTCTTGGTCTCGAAATATTTTGATGTAGAGACACATGACTACTACTTTTGGAAAAAAGGACAGCTTTCCAGAGCATCGAGCTCTCAGATTTTTCTTCCATCAGTCGAACTCGAACACAATCTTTGCGCATAAAACGGAAAGCGGTGTTCTCAAAATCTCGGAATAAACTAGTCGAAACCAATTTGTCGACGAATCCCATTTGTCACTTGCAAAGCCGTTGTATCTCGGAATTTCCCTGTTAGCCTGAATAATTAAAACGTCTCGTTGTTGGAGTGGCACACTTATTCGCTCATCCTCATTGTGAGGAAATTATGCCAATGTTGTGCCGCAGAAGTGGTAAACTCAGTCTGCAATTTCGACTTCCATAAAATATGAAATATGACCTAAAATATACTTTTTAAATTTCTTCAAATGATTATGTGTGGTCTCCACGCTACTTTCTACATTAAATCAACACTCGCACAAAATTATTTCCAGAAGTGCTGCAACCTTTGCCGCTATTGTAATTTAGTTTCACAAAAAAAAATAACCGCTGAAATCTCGCCTCCCCAATTGAAATCTATTGTATCCAAATTCGTCCACCATTCGTATCTGTGCTTTTTTGTCTCCCACTCGCCAAAATTTGATATTCTGATCAAATCCGCAAAAACATCCCGAAAAAAGAGAATGCCGTTAAACCACCTCCCGTAAAAACCCGGGCTTCCTCTCAGTACAACGGAGCAAAAACATTGCGGATTTGTTTGTGTGACAAATTCCGCCTCAGAATCACGAGTGAATCCCTGCTAAAAAAGAATGGGCGCTGATGATGACGGATTCAAGTGAGGAAGAATTCCTCTCATTTCGTTTTCCAGTCATGAAATAAACATTACCGAGTTGACACTTTCGATGCTCACTCCATCTCTCTCATTGTCACACTCAAACATCAAAATGGATCTGCGACACGGCAGCTCTGGAGGCACTCCACAAAAAAGTAATGTTGAGCGTAAAAGCTTTCAAGAATTGGTTACAAGGATCCAATCTCCCACAAAAGCGCATTAGATGACCTTTCATCGCACGTGTCGAATTTTACACACGCTCATAAAAGCCACGTCGGACAACCTCTCGGCAATGCATCCACTTTCTCTCTCAAAATACAGAATCAGAGAACTTTGTGCAATTACACAAGAGATTCATTTCGTCGTGAATGTTTCCCAACTTTTTAATTTTTTGTCGTCCACCCTCCATCCTCTAGTGAAAGCACATGCTCCCCGAAACCCAGACATAAACTCTGCGCTTTCATCTCCAAAGAGGCAAGAGAGAAAGCGTATGTATATGAAAACTTTCAGGAAAATTGCATTAGCAATGCCATAAGATGGCTTGGCCTCACACCGCCACACGATAGACTCATTGCCCGTCGCTGTATTATTATTTCACTTTCCTCTCTTTTGTAATTTGCTCTCCTCCATCCATCCCTCCCTTTATCCTTCTTCCCAAGAAGCTAGACCCCACGCCCCTCCACGAAAAGATGGAATTTCCATACAGTGATGTTGTGAGTAGAGAGAAACACCTACACAAACTTAAAAACTAACTACATTCAACCATCTAATATTCATGTAAAACACAAACTATTCACTGGAGAAGCGCCACCACTCTTTTGTAAATGTTCTCTCAACTCCAAGGAAGTACACGAGTGGAGGAAACAAGCTCTCATAGTTTTCTACTTCGTTATACATCCGCCGCCAACGACGGGTAGCAAATTGCACAATTAGATTTCAATGAGAAACAAGCGGTGAGCATGCTTCCACATATACACCTTCTAAACAAAAAAAACTGCAAAGCTACTATTCTTTCATTTATATACTTTCCCTCTTAAGTACGATACGGAGATCAAATTTTCCCGCGCTAAATTCAACATGGCGAATTCGAAAATGTCAAGCAATTCGTGAAAACAAATTCTGTTAGCTAAAATGTATTTCACAATAATTTTAGCTCGCGTTTTCACAGTTTGGTACGGTAATTATCGCAAAATCCTAGTCAACTGAAAATAATTTGTTGTAGAGGTGCACGGAATTTTTATTAGGATTTCAGAGGGGCTAAGTGTAATAAATATTAACGTGATTGAAAATGTCACCGTTTATTAATGATGGGGAATTTTGCGAAGAGTTAGCAGTATTATTGTCATTATATTATTTAAATAGCAAGAGTATTAAGCGCAAATCAGCGCCCAGGTATAGAGTAAACAATTACTTGAAGGAACGTCGGGCCAAGGGTAGATTTGCAACTGATGTGAGTTATTTCCCTTAATAATTACACGCCAATTAATGCGAATTTTTAATTTCAAGTAATTTTAACATTTCTTGATTTCTGAAGTTTGAAGATTTAGCTCGTAATCCCGTATTATTCAAAGAGAACTTTAGAGTGACGCCTGAACAGTTTGAAGTTATTCATTCCTTGGTTGAAATTCATCTCAACCCAAAAAAGGCCACCAGACCAATCGATTTTATCTCTACTCGGGAAAAACTTGCCGTTACACTGGAGTAAGTCTGCCAATTAATTAAAAGTATGTTATTACCAAACCAGTCACCACCACCATAGATAGCCTCAATATTATACAGGTACCTGGCTTCAGGAGCGCTATTTCGACATTTGGCTTCCTGCTACCGAATCAGCAAACAGCACATCGGTGACGTGATAGAGTCAGTATGTGAAGCCATTATCAAAGCACTGACGCCGGAATATATGCCGGTACAGATTGATTAGCAGACGCCTTAAATATTAATCTGTTAAATTTTAAACACTACAGTCTTCACTGAGCACTTCTTTTACTCGTAGGTTCCAACTCAGAGAACATGGATCGAAAATGCAAACAGATTTAACCTCCGTTGGAATTTCCCAAATTGTCTGGGCGCTATTGATGGCAAGCACTGTGCACTCAAATGTCCAAACAATTCTGGAAGCCTCTTCTACAACTACAAGGTGCGATTGTGCAAATGATAAACTAATATATAACTATAACCTAACCTAATATATATATTTATATATTAAAAGTATGTTACTTTTATGTTAAAAGTAGTATAGCCTAAGTATAAATATGCTTTTATGCAGGGGCATTACAGTATTGTTCTGATGGGGGTAGCTGACGCGGATTATCGTTTTGTTTACTTTGATGTGGGAGCCCACGGAAGTGAAGGTGACAGTTCTGTATTTAGGGGATCATCTTTCGGAAAATCTCTCTACAGCAATCGATTGTCAATTCCACCACCACGGCCTGTATTCGGGAAGCTACTCCCACACTTTTTTCTAGCTGATGACGCCTTTCCTCTCCACAAGCACATAATGAAGCCATTTAAACCAATCAATAAGTCTTTACTTCTAACTGAAGACCAACTACAGTTTAACTACAGGTAGACAAATGTTGATATATATGCCTAAGCATATTTATATTTCAAACTATACTGGATGGATATTTTGTTTGTGAAGACTTTCTAGGGCAAGACGAACAGTGGAAAACGCATTTGGCATTTTATGTGTGCGATGGATGTGCCTGTCTCGGACCTTATTTGTGAATCCTACCCGCGCCCAGAAGATTATTAGTGCTTGTGTGCTACTGCACAACTTTTTGAGCACGGTATCTAAAGACGATTACTGTCCTCCAGGGTTTACGGATACAATTAATAGTGATGGATCTGTCAGTTTGGGGGCATGGAGGAAATCGATTCCAGATGGCTCGTTTTTTCATAACGATACTGAAGACATTTCTGGAGGAAGACCAACAGATTCTGCTAAACAAGTCAGGGAGCATTTGCAAGCGTATTTTGTGTCTAATGTGGGAAGATTGCAGTGGCAAAACTCCAGTGCTTTACATCGCAGAAGTAATTAGCTATATGGTTGGTTTTGTATACAGTGAATAAACGTTTATACATTACATAGGTACATAAAGAAAAAACAATCAATCGATTTAAGCGTTAACTTTTAACTGATCATGGGTTAAACTGATGAATTGAAGGTTAAGATCCTCCACCACGCTTTCGGGTAGTTTTTGTAACATCCGGTCCAAATTTATATACATCGATTCGTACTTTAGTTTGACATTTCGGTCGAGTCCATTAGTAGTTTGACTCCGTAACTCCACTAGCTTCTCAATGCTCTCCACGATTCGGTCTCCATTATCAAGCTTTTTCGGCTTCTTGCTCTAAAAGTACGTAACTATTATTATCAGTTGCTTAATCACTGAGTAGTAAAATTAAAACTAATCCTTACATAGTTATAGTGACTCTCCGACGAAGGTCGTTTCTTTTCTTCGTAGGGTTTCGCAGGAGCTACTAATTCCTGCAAATCAGACATCTTTTCTTGTTGCGGTACAGTTGCTTCGTTATAAAATTCCTGAAGTACGATTTCTTGCTCATTGACACCGATTAGGTCATCAATTTGAATCACACCCTCTGGATCCGATAAGGATGTTATTGTACTAAAAAGTACAAAGTTGCATTTATTTTCGTATGTAATTAATCGATTGTCAATGGATGAATACCTGCGCTGTGGTCGCTCGTTAATTAAAAACTTCATTGCATCCCAATACACCCACAGCGTGAGCCTCGTTTCATCCGCGTCGTCAACGCTGAAACCTTCATCGCCTTCGTCGTCACTTTTAAGGGAGTCTCCTGATTTTCCTGGTTTGAGTTTAACTTGGTATCGAAGGCTGTCCCGGAGAGACTTCCATGCCTCTTTACAGGCTTGCACTGCAACATACACAAATGTTATGACAAAATTGAGTATATTATACTATATCGATTAATTGGTCTGTTTTACATAAAAATACGGCCTGTACTTTTAGTTTACCTGAGATTCCAAGTTCTTCACTGACACCGAGCCAGGCTGACGCTACTGCGTCCTGCTTCCGGTACGATGGGTCGGAAAGTTTCCATAAACAAGTATGCTTTTGGACTAGTGCTGCTAGTTTCAGTTTTTTGTCTTTAGTTAGCCTTTCTTTTGAAACCAACTTAATTTTGCTTCTACCTCTACGAACCATCATTAAACGCTTGACGGCTCAACAAATAATTGATAAGTAAATTATAATTTTAACAACAAATAGTGGCACAAACAATAAACGTCTGGACAATGTAAGTTGGCCGGATGTTTTTGAGAGTGATTGAGTTTTCACTGGGGTGAAAAAATACATCTCCATTTCACGCATCACTATCGTGAAAAAACTCGAATTTTCGCTCCAAAATTTTTGGCACTGTCGTTTTCGCTGACATTCGTGAACTACCGTACCACTTCCGTGAAAAATTTAGCTAAGCTAAAAATCGTCGAATTTATCGTGAAAAGTTGATCTCCGTACTGGCCTTTAAACACAAAGTGAAAGGGCAATGGGGAAATTGGGAAGAGAAAAGGAAATCATTTTTTTCCCTTGAAAATTGAGTAAAAGTGCAGACTAGATTATACAGAGGAAAGTGTACAGACGGTCATAACGATGTTTTCTCTTTTTTTACATGAGAGAGTTAGCAAGAAATACGGGGATGTGAGCAATAAGAGTAATAAGAGAGAGCCCATTCTCAAGGAAGGAGTGAGTGAAAGTGGAGAAATTCAATAGAATTTATCCTTATCGTTGTCTATCCATTAAAGGAGTAAGAGAGTTGTGCATTGTTACAAAGACGATAGGAACTGATTCATGAGATGTGCACAATGCGAGTCTTCCTCCCTTTCTCCAAGTACAACAAAGTGTATCGCTAATGCCATTACAAGAGAAAGGAGCTCGTGATATTTTCTCTTTTCCACAAAAAAAAATGGCGTGAGTGCGTGTGAACAGTGGGCTCACACAGGTAAAAAAAGGTGGAAATCTTGTACATTGGAGCATGAAAATATATTCTTTGGAAGAAGCTTGAAAAAAATGCTAGACTTTCTGATAATTACGTTACGCGTGCACAAACACAAAGGCGAAACAGCCCAATATATCTTGAAAAGGATCTCACTCTCTGAATTTTTTTTTGTAACGGAAACTTTTCACCAGAGTGTCCAAGGTGTTCTCCAGAGTCCAGATGGACTCGTGTGCATCAAAAAAAAAAGGTGGAAGTGTACAACCTGTGCATTTCACTCTAATACGTAATGCCATGCGGTAAGAATAAAAGACAAAAGATTTATACTAGGAAGTTTTTTTTCCTCTGTGGTTTTTTAAATATGACACAATGATTTACCCTTTACCACACCATATTTAGAATCTCTTTCTCCAGAAGGCGTTTTCCAACAGACAAAACAGTGCAACTGTGTATTCAGGAAGTAGGGAAGTACCAACTTTTTTTCCTCAACATTGTTCGCTTGTTGGCAGTTCGAGGAGCTTGTAATCAAATAAGACAACTCGGGAAAATAGCCAGAAGCCCATGTAATAAAGGTATATACATATATACTTCGCAGGAAAGGAACAACTCTATTGTTGATGAAACTTCTTCGGAAATAAGTATGGCACCCGTAATTACTGCTTTTTCCCGCTTAAACTGGAGATATATTGGGGTAGTTTTGTGGAGATTACATCTTTTTATAACATTTCTTCAACTGTGGTGGTAGTGTCCGCTCGCATGTGTTCAAACTAAACTTCCTGTAACTCGATTTCGCGTTTCGGGAAGGAAATATTGAAAACAAATGAGACCAAAGGTAGACCACCAGTTCTGGGCAGCAATTCCTTTTAATTCTGTCCAAGGGTGTATTAACCGGGAAGCGAGAGTGTGTGACTCGCTCTGAGAGAAAGAAATAGATTTACTCAACTTTCCCCACACGCCGAGTTTGATCTTCTCTCTTAAATTGCACGATTTTAGTCATGCGTTGAAGTGGAAGAGGTTGTAGGATTCAGCACATAGAAAGACTACCCTTTGAACAGTCGACTCTCCGACATGTTCATGTCTCGTGTGTGGTGGCACGAAGGAAGAAAATTGGTTTCAACTCGAAGAGAGAGAGGAAGGATATAGAATTCTGTCAAGAGTCATGGGTGGTGCTCAACAGGCTGTTGAAGTTAAAATGTGTTAGCATGTGACATGACTTGTAAGAAAACGACTACGCGTCCTGACCACCTATTATATAGAAGCATGTATGTATACTGCTCTTTGTCATCACAAAAATGAGAGACAAAGAAAAAAAGCGGAAAACGGAAGGAAAATCTTTTCTTCTGGAGACACGGAAGAGATAAAAAAAAATATTACAAGTTTGGTCGCGAAGCGTAGCATGATAGTCGTCGACGAGTCCTCTCTTTCCGCCTCAAGTGAATGCGTCTAGTCACCTCATCCTGGTAATATACTTTCCCCTCACAATGTCATCCAGTGTATATAATTATGTGAGTGTGTTTATGAGAAATGGATAGTAAATGATTTCCTATCTCCGTAATAAAAACGAAGACGACGAGAACTGTCTCTAGGGAGGGCGCAAGGAAAGTCAACCGCATATGTGTGTAAGACGATATATGTTAATTCTACCATAAAAAAAAACTTCTCCCCGAGGGTAATACTAGAGACTGCCTTTCTTCGCTTGTCCATGTGTTTGTAAGTATATCATATAGCTATGAATGCATTGAATGGGTGATGATGATACAAGCAGTTTCAGCCTTCAGCTCAACTTTCCCCCAGAAGCGAGAGCACACTACTCAATTAAATTTCCTTACTAGGTCGCAATAATAGCTAGTGTGACTAGTGGTTGAGCACGCTTGTGTACTGCCGTTTTGTGTTGTCGAATACGAAGTGTCTAATAGGGAAAAGGCTGTTTCAATTTTGACGAGCACATTCTCCTCTCCCTCTAATACATTTTCACTGAAAATATTGATTAGCTAAATTGTGCTCGCTTCTCAAGTTCTCAGGGAGGGAGGATGAGGCTCTTTGAAAATCAATTGGAAATATCACTCACGCCACGCCACAGTATACGTCCGCATGGAAGCTACACAATATTTGATGAGTCTCATGCGCGTTATGGCAATGTAGTTGACTATAAATACGAAAGAAATTTCGTGTTCTTGTCCACATCAAAACACTGCTGAAGTTTTCTACCATGGAGCCTCAACTGTTTAACTCTACCAGGCTTCCACTCTCAAATTCACTCTGCTGATGTAAACGCCAACAATTTATGCGCTCATTTACAAAAAATAAGGAGAATTTCACTCCATTAGTAAGAGTAGGAAAGCGAAGGAAAAATATTATGCTAAAATCATAAAAAATAAAAGGAGTACTTACACCGCCATCCAAAACAGGGATAAAATCGTTGTGCTGTCACCACCTTATATGGTGTGTGAATATAGATTTAAAAAAGTTCAGTTTTCTCGTCGTATGTGCCTGCGTACAGCATGTGTGTTTTGTAGTAATTATTTCACAATTTTCTTCGGTTCCTCAACACACACTCCGTCTTCAAGTTCACTTCAGGCATATATCATAAACTCACTCCTCACCCACTTTAATTACACAGCTCACCGGTTCTCGCAAACGAATGTTTTATTTTCAGTTGCTTAGAGAGAAAAATATGTATCAACTACACTTTCCTTGTGTGTGCAACTCAAAGTCTTGAGTGCAACTTCACAATAATGACCTAAAAGCACACACACACACTCACGCAACAACTTTTAAAAAATGGCATATACCAACTGCAATAAGTTTGGGAAATTCCTCGCGTTTTGTGTCCAATGAAAATACAGCAACACAGCCAAACAAAAAAAACACGCGAGCAAAAATAACATAACTTGCTCAAGTTTAGTTCATTTCCTGCAAACAAAAGAAAACACAAAATGAAAACAATATATTTTATATATAAGCTTTACGTAGCAAAACTGTATCGCACAGTTGTATCAAGCTTGTTAGTTGACAACTTTTGCGTTATGAGTCGAGAAATTATATATTGAAAAACTTTTTTTCATGCTAAGAAGTCGACGATTTTGATATACAATGTCTCCTCGTTATGCATTCATAT
This sequence comes from Alloscopus bannaensis, assembly GCA_027743745.1. Lineage (NCBI taxonomy): Eukaryota > Metazoa > Arthropoda > Collembola > Entomobryomorpha > Entomobryidae > Alloscopus > Alloscopus bannaensis. The sequence goes on along the minus strand of JAHZMW010001948.1, from coordinate 48,765 downwards.
TATTCATAGGGACAACAGTGTACTTTTTACGAATAATGACTTTGCTTCAAGTTTCACCTCTCTTTCGCTAGTTTTTTATTTCGCGAAAAAAAGTCATTAAGATGCATGCAGCTGGAAATTTTATGCGAGTCTAAATGTATATTATAAGTATAAATGGATTATTACGGGATATACATACAGCTTCCGCAATTTTTTGCGACCATATTTTCTGGAAGAATGTTGAGAAAAAAATGTCAACACTTTTGAGTATTGTGTAAGCTTCGAAATAGTGGCTCAAGGCCGCTTACAAGAGTTTTTAAACAATGGAATGTGAACAAGTTTTATGACACTGTTCACAACTACAAGAAGGAAAACTGCGTTCAATGTGTATGTAAATGATGTTTTTATACTATTTTTATGAAAACAGCGTCTCTCTCTCCAGCACTAGCTGATGGTGAAAATAAGTGTGCAATTCAGTACTTTTAGCTCTCATCGTTGACAAAGGATGAGACACACATTCCCACGCCCAGAACACAACACATGAGTGTAGTGTGCTGAGAGGACATTATTCAAAAACTCTGAAAATTCCTTGAGAGGGAGAAAGGAGTGAAAGAAAGTCGGATGAAGTGGCGTTGTTCACAACGGAGAGTGCACGCATGAGAGCAATAAAATATCAATGGTTGAGAGAACATTGCGTAAAAAAACGAGAGAAAATGCAAGAGTCTACGGAAAAAGAGAAGTGGAGAAAGGAGAAAAGCGTGTAGTTGTCAAGTGAAATATGGTTGTGCACAAATGTGCAAACGTACAAAAAAATCGACCACAAAAAATCTAAACTTGACGATTATCGTCGTGATGGTGGTGTCTCTAATGCACTAACATTTCCGTCTGCTTCTCCAGCTAATTCAAACCCACAAGTTATTTTTTTGTCTCGTATAAAATCGTTCACAAAAACAGTGACCTTATCCAAGAAAACTAGAAGAATATTGTTCCATTCAGAATGTAAGGATGAGTGTGAATTTAAAGAGAAAATTGCGCTTTTGTTACTCCGTTACACTGCCTTTTGTCTCGAAAGCGACATACCGCACGCATTTCGAAAGAAAAAAGAAGCCTGCTAAATGGCGTCGTGAAAGGGACGCGAGGTTACACAAAAACTTTTTCTCTTAAACCTACAATCCTTTTGCAAAGATTGCAAAGATTTGAAATAATTTTTATAAGCGGAAAATGTACAAAAGAGAGCTCGCCCTTTAGAGGGCATAATAAACTAGTTGCGCCTCTTCACACAAAACTCATCGATGAGAGCACGGAAAACTTGTGGTGGTGCGTGCAAGAGTCATCATCAGCTTGAAATTACACGCCTACAACTATTAAAAAGAAAAAAAAGAGGCGAAAGTTCGTATGAATATTGTCGTTCTGGCTTTGCGAGTGGTTCAGCTCCCCCGCATTTTTTGGCATTGTAAAAGGAAAGTATAAGAAGTTGAAAAAAAAAGTTCTTCTCCACCTCCTCCTCACAATCATCACTTCACGAAGCAAACATTTTTTTAACGGAAAAAAGTGAGGGAGTAGCTCATTCACAATTTACGCAGATGAACGGAGGGATTCCCTTTAAAATCCCTTCATTAACCTGCTCACCATGTGGAGAAAGCAGAGGGAGGAGGCTTTCGAAGAGGTAGTGAACGTAGAACCCATTTATTCTCCTCTCGCATCCTTTTCATTTCCTCGCTGAAAGTTTGCAAAGATATAAAAAAAAGTGAATGCCGTGTGGATATTAAACAAGGACAAGAAAGATAAGAAAGGGGCTTTACCCATGCCTTTCCCTTTGGAACGCGTATCTCCTTTAAAACAGAAGAAAGTCCGGGAGGATCCCAACTTTTTCTTCGGAGAAAGTTCACTTTTATGCGCGACGGACAGGTGTGAATTGACGAATGAATAGGAATACATCTCTGATTTCTTTTCGCTTGCAATATACCAGACAAACACGGGCCTCATCACCCGTATTTCGGGAGAGGAAGACACAGTTGCCCATGAAAGATTTATACGAGAAAGGTAAACGAATAGGATGGAGACACGAAGCATATTGTTTTTGGGCGTGTGTGTTTGGACAGAGTTTGAGAAATTACTTTTGTCCTCTCTGACATGCTACACACAAGAAGAGCGTAGGATGACAAAAGTTGTGAAGGTGAAGATAGGATCAAGAGAACTGAGGATTTCGACAAAGAAAAAAGATTTATCTGTTTTCTCTCGCAAAAAAAGGGTGAATGATCACTCTTCATGAGGATCCTTCTTCCTTTTCTGTTGCATGAAGTAATCCTTTAAAAAAAAGGAAATCAGTTTGGCTCAATTATCATAATGCGTTCCTCCTCGAAGGAAGTATTTTCTGCGGGATATGTCAGCGTTTTTATTGTGGCCTAGAAGAGGGAGAAAGAACTCGTTTTTTTCTCAAAGATGATTGCAGATACACTCGAGAAGTTTGCGCTCTTGAATTTATTACCTATTTTCGAGTATCAGCGAGAAACGATCTTGGATGCAAACCAGATGAGACGCTGGAGCCCCTTTTTATCTGAATTTACACGGAAATATTATGCTTCCTTAAAAAAGGCTGTTGTAAACCCTACATTCTTTTTTGTGTAAAATTCCATCAGTAAACATTATAATGACGAGGTAAGCTCACAAGAATGCTGATATATGGGATTTTCCTTCAAGATTCCAATTGATTAGTACTACAAAGATTTCAAAATAAGATTGTAAAGAGGAGCTTACAGATTCCGAGATGATGGACAAGCTGAATGAGTTCTCTTCACTTTCATTCGTCCTCAAATCACTGGTCACGACGAGAACTGACGATCAATAAACCTGGTCCAATTCCACCAGTTCTTCACAAGGCGTGCACACACTTCAATACAAGCTGCTCGCTTTTGTCTTGAAGTTAAAACTCAACACAACAAGAGAAACACTCCAGAGAAAAATTGTTTCCTCTAGCTACAAACTCGTTGTTTGCTGAACTGACTTCACCATTTGTCTTCAAGCTGCATCATCATCCTTTATGGATCTAGTTGTTGTAGAAAAAAGTTGATTTTTTCAAGAAAACACTTGAAGAACAAGAAAACCTGAGTTGTGTCCATGGGAAATGCAGTAATTTTTTTCTTAAAGAAACAAGAGAGAGGTAAATATAGTTATAAAAAATGTCCCTGGTCCTGACACATGAACTACAAACTTGTAGAAAAGTTGTTCGCAAAGCTGTGCCAAGTTAAATGCACACAGAAAAAATTTAGAAAGAAAGTGAGTGCTGGAAATTGTCAATCACAATAGAGTTTTTAATTATTACTTAATCCGGTGATATAATGATTTTTTTATAAACTAGTTTGCACACACCAACAATGACGCATAAATTGGCAAGAAATGTTGATATTGTTTTTTTTTGGCAGTGACTCTTTTCTGTTTCTCCTCAATTAACATTTAAAAGTACTCAATTCGTATTGTACATGACATGACTAAAGGTGAGTAATAATATGGTTGAAGACCGATAGTGATGATGTATGAAGTCCTTTGTACTTTCCACGCGTTTTTTTTCCAGAGAGAGAGAAAAAAAGATAGCGTTTGGTATTGGAGAAGACGCTTGTTGCAAAAGCTGGTGTAGTTTGTTTACACTCGTGTTGACTCACTGAGTGATTGATATTCAGGTTGACGTTGTATTTCTGTTTTTCTACAAGCTACAAATACGTTTGTACCTATTTTTGAACTTGTTGGAAATGTATTGTTGATGTTTTGTGCGTGACGTTTCGACAAGAACTCTTTGTTGGTCCACACTGGTTTGGCAACTTAAAAAAAAGATTAAGAGAAGTTTGTAAAGATGTCTATAGTACTATAAAAAGACAATTTGACGAAGGAAGTAAACAATCGTAGCAGCAATAACACAATCTTTAATGCTAAACGCAATACGTGATAATGACACAATAACAAATATATATGATGGGTTACGAAAATAGTTATGTAATCTTCTGCGATGAAATGAGAGGAGCGTCAGAGAAACACAATGAACTTTGTTCAAATTCCCACTTTGACAGTTGACTTCCTTTTGATGAGATTCGTGTAACGATCTGCAAATTCAGCGGAAACACTTATGTCTTCGGGTCGATCACATTGAGATTCTAGACTTGACAAAACAGAGCTCACGATTGGATGTTCTCACTAACTCAAAATCAAAGATGAGCACTACACTGCACATATTACGAAGCGTCACATCGCTTTCCACATTTATGCCTTTTTCTGTCCCTTTAATTCCCTCTGCCTCACTCCTTCCCTGTTGTCTGTCTCAATTCGCAACGAGTCAGCGAATGCGAAGACCACCACTACAATTCGCTTGAGTGTATCACATCCTCACAACAAGAGAGAAACAGCTTGATTTGCTGCTGTGTGTATTTTTTTTCACGAAAAGGAAAATGATGACGAAAAGTAAAATGTTACAAACTCGTCTATCAACTTCAATTATTTCGACTCCTACTCAAGAAATTGAACTCGATTCTCTCATTTTTGTATACAACCTTCAGAGGGAAGATGAAAACGCTAAAAAATGACTTGCGTAGGTGAAAAAAATGCGCTTTTGACAGCTTGACAACACACGCACACAAAAAGGACGCGAATCGTCGATCTCAAATCTTTAAAATCCACCTTATTTTCTCATTATCTCAGTCATCTCGGCACACTTCACAAAATTCTCGTCATTAGATTGTACAAAACTGGAGATATTATATTGTGTCAAAACACATTATCCAAACACACATAGACACACATGCACAATATGTAGAAAAAAAATCTCGTAATTTTCCCGTCTTTCTGCCGACACACACACATTCGCTCTGACTCTCACACTGTTGCTGTTTCCTTGAGAATCTCAAGAGCGAAATAGGGAAAAAGCGAAGCACATCGAACAAGAATAGTGTTGTGCGTGTTTTCGGAGAAGTTTGTTCGACTCTGGAGAAACCAGAGTGTAGGAAGCTGTCCAAAGGCAAGAGTAAAGTGTTGTGAGAGAGAGGCACACGCAAGAGCAGAGCTTCTACAGATATCCACACACGCAAAGTCGACTCAAGAGGTGAAACCTGAGGATCCAATGTTTTTATTGTTGAACTATGCGTTTCGTCTCTGTAGTTTTGTGTTTCAACTTTTTTTCTTCTTCTCCAATCTGTTTTACGAAGAGAAGTTGAATTTGGAGATGTATGTTTTCTCTCTCCCTTTTATTGGCATGTGGATTGAGGACGTGTGTAGGTGTCACACCTAGGGTGGAGTGGCAACTTTAATTTTAGCGAAAGAGACCAGAAAAGTAATGACAATTGGTGGTATCGACAGGACGAAGTATTTGATTTCCTCGCTGACCTCAGCATATAGAGGAAGCCATGGAAATAAGTTCATAGGATTGTCATTTTACTGTGTGGCTCTTTTACATAGCTCACATTCATATGGCGAGAGAAAATGTGCTCGTTTCTTGGTCTTTGACAGAAAGGAGAGAAAATTGTGGAAAGAAACGCCGTGTCTCTCAGTGTTCAACATAAAGGGACAATAAATGAAAGTACGTGATGAGAGAAGAACACACATTGATATATACTTATATACATGCAACTGCAAACCTTGTTTGTCCTGATATAACTTTTATATAGAATCCTTTTATGGATGTATGCGGAAGAGAGATACGTGAGGACTTCAATGCATGCTTCCCGTTTAGCGAGAAACTTTCAAACGAGACTACGGCAATAGAGCGACAACAGTGACACACAAGAAAAACAGTTGGCACTCCTGTTTTGGTGTAACAATGTATATTATACAGCGAGATCTCATGGAGAAGGACTGTTTCACTCCACTTTTTTAGTACCAGCAACAAGCACCAAGGTAGAATAGAGGGGGAGAGATGGAGATGCTATTATTTACGGAAAAGGAGATACATAAGTGTGCATATATGAATGTATGTGCATATCTATAGGATACACTTCATGGTGATGTGTCCTTGTTGCCATTGCAATAGAATACATTTGAAGGGCTACAAAGTAGATGCTTTCCACACAAATTGTACTCATGCCACCGTTTCAAAAAGGGGGAAAGGAGTATATCGAAGGCGTGTGGGTTTCTCAAATGAATCTCTCCGTGTACAACTGAGTGCACACATTTTATACTACCCGTTACTTTATATGACTAAGAAGTGAAGAAGAATCATAAGCATACACTACTTTTGATGCTGGTATACTTTTTTTGTGATGCATATATAACAATATATGTACATATTATACTTATGGAGATATACATATACATATTGTGTGTGTGGGAGCTCTTTAGAATTTGCTTTTCAAGGCAACTTTTTTTTCAACATCCAAAAAAAAGCTTCAAGTCATGCGGCGTGGTTTCCAAGTGAAGCGTTCCTTTTTCCTACTTCCTCACTCCAGAAGGAGAGCAAGAGAGGGAGAAACATGGCATTTTTATTTCTCCAGGCAGACTCTCTGAGAGAATGAGACTACAAAGTATGTATGTGCGTACACAAATGTGTTCAAGAGAAATGTGTAGTTTAATGAGAACTACGAGATGCAGTTGTCTCAACAACCGTACTTACACAGAAACGCACACACAATCTTCTCCACTAAAAGAAAGAAAACGAGAAAAAAGAAGTTGAGGACGGTATCGAGTTTAATGCTAAGTCGATCTGTAAAGGAAAAGTTTACTCTTCAACATTTACTAGCCACACAAATGCGTATTCATTCACTCTCCGCTTCCATAAAAAAGTAACAGAAAGAGAAAATAAAAAAGTGATCAACTTCTTGGGTGACTGCATTTGCGGAGTGAGGCTGAGTAGAAAGATTTCGATATACATCAGAAATCATACTTTGCATACGCATAAACAAGATAAGCTCTCAAAATGTGCGTGAATCGAATCATGGAAATCCTCCCAAACGTCTTTACGCGTGATACGTGGCGTACGAAAAGAAACATGACTTTTCTTGGAGAGTTTGAAGATGACGAGAATCAAATGCGATGGAGCAGAGCAAAGCGATGATGCCATTTCGTATTTTTTTGGGGGAGGGCAAAGGAAATTGTCACAGAAATCTGTCTCTCCGTTCTACGTCTCTGTTTGCATCTCCCTTCAACTGTAGAAATATGATGACTTGAGTTAGGGTTCAGTGTATGAATGTGATGAGCTTGGAAAAGCTATTCGTATTTTTTTCTATTTGCTTTGCTTTCAATGTTGATGTGGATTCAAAGGAGGATTTGAATAGCGATCTATTTTTTTTCTTTTAAAAAAATCCAATGAGCCAGTTAAGGAAATGTGGAGGTTCCTCGGTTGACGACGAGCTGTGATAATTAATTTATTGAAAAGGCGCTGTCTCACACTATCTCACTCTCTTGTGATGGCCTGTCTACTTCAGAGCAAGGATGGAGATAAGCATAAAAAGAAATCAAATGGAAAAAGCTTGAAAAAGTGAGCTTGAGCTTTTGGATGTGAAGTTTGTTTTAGAGTTCGTTCTGATTGTGAGATTGTGGCTTTTGAGAGAGAGATCATCATGATGCTGGTCATAGAACTCGCGTTTTTGGTTTTACACCGAGCCCAACCCTCATTACGAGCGTATTATTAGGGAGATGATGATGTGCGTTTTTCTCTCTTCCAAACTGGGCTCACACATACAAACACGCTCATCACCATCATCCTCGTCGTAAGGGTTTCCAATGGGAGACTGCCCAGACACGATTTTGTCGAGTTTTACAGCGACTTTTATACCCACCACAGCTTTCCTCTTGGACCCTCTGTGCGATACCTGAATCAATACAAGTGCGCATTTACTATTATTACGAGAGGACAAAAGCGTTGGCATTTATGCGGAAAATTGCTACTTGCGGATGAGAGAGCTCTCATAAAAACCTGCAGAAATGAGGAGGACACAGAGACCAGGAATGAGATCGTCGAAAATTTTGCAAAAGTTGGAGAAGGACAATGACATGGTGGGCTTTAGAGACATTTTAGCGTCGCACTCATTTCGTGACAAAAACAAATGACGAGAAAAATCCTCTTGATAACATGCAACACACACGGAGAGAGTGAGAGACAGATTTTGCTTGATTGATTGACGTTGACATTTTCTCTCTCTGGTGTGTTGCAGTTTCATGGATGCGTTGGTGAATACCTACGGTTTGCGTTACTGATTAAACATGCCTTCACAAATTCCATGTAATCTGATCCGTATGCAAACTGCTCGTCTTCAGAGAAGTGTGTGCGACAAGGGTCAATGAGGCTTTGCAAACAGAGTAAATGATGTTGTAAATTAGGATTGTGAATAACGTCACTTCAATCAGGCAATCGGCAATTTTTTTGAGCTTGGAATGAGTTCCCTGTTATTTATTCTAATTCAGAGAGAAACTAGTAACGAAGGGAAGGACGATGGTATGTTGAAAAATGGGATTCACTGATTTGCGGCTTAGCTTTCTCTCTGAGCAAAGGCTTGGGTTTTTCTTGTTTGCTCGCCTCTTTTCTTCCCGTTTCTCGCTGTGAGAGTCATAAAAAGCTGACAGTATCCGTCGCCTCTCTCTCTCTCCAAACGTCGAAAGTGCAATGTAGCGTAGAACAGCTTTGTTCTCTCCTTCTGTGATTTTGTCTCTGTCCTCAGAGAAAGGGAGTCCATTTGAAATGGCTCACACTCGCAAAACCAGCGAAGCGTGCCTATTTGTGTCCCTTCAAAATGAGCTTTTCCGAATCAAGGTGAAAGTGAGAATAATGACTCCTACAGACACACACTCTCACCGAGTTTGTTATTTCAGAGCCAAAAAGGATGAGTGGTATTGTATAATATGCTTTTGATAGATTTTTACTTGCACCAAAACAAGATGGTTGATCCAATTCCGAAACACCATAATATGTATGAACACCACACGGAAAAAGTGTGAAAATATATTGGCAAAATGAAGGTTATATTTTTCTTTCTGTAAGATATATTATGTAAGCTCAGAAAAACATGGCTACTTGTATCGGGAGAAAAGAAGTTGAAAGAGAGATTCCATTTCGGAGCATTTCAGCCATATTACAAGATGATCATCATGATGAGGGTAGTATACGAAAAAAATGAGGGTTTTATAAAGCCCGGAGGAAAAAATGAAAAGTGTGTATATACTGTTGTGGAAGTACAGAGTGAGCACACATATTACATGGAGTCGTTCCATGATGATGGCATAAACTGGAGACTTGTGAGAGAGTTCGTAGGAAAAAGGATGGGAAACAAGGTTTGTGTCATTGTGTGCGTGTCTTTTTTTCCGGAAGACTCTCTCTTTCCCGATGATCGTATAGAATATATCAAATATACAAGTTATATACATATTTTTAGGGTGGTGGTGGTGTAGGTGGTGGGAACATGGTGGAACTGGTAGGATATATGTTATGATGTTGGTAAAACTGATGAAGGTATACAACGACTGGTGTGCATATGGAAAGCTGTAAAATGTTTCTCTAACGTCAGGCGTATATCAGGGAGTTGCAAACAAGGAACGGTTCTCTGTTTGCAGAGCTCTCGTGCAAGGGTGTAGCAAGAGATTCCAGAGAGTGCAAGCAAAAGCACCCTGTGCGAGGGACTTTAATGGCTCTGCTATAACCTACACACATGCTCCCGTTGTCAAGTTGGACTTGTGTAAACTCCTCTGTATATACAGAGACCGCGTTATTATTACACTTACAGTTGGATGAAGGCATACCCGAAGTTTATTGAGCTTGACATGGAAAGCATGAAAAAGTGCGTGAAGCCGTTACCTCCGTCGTCTCTGGTATGCTTGTGTGCAACTCGTTCTAGTCGTTTGAAGAGGAAATCTTGGCATGACACGAGAGATCCTTTTACGAGGGAGGCGATATCATGGAAGTACACAGTGCTGAGCGGAGTAGAAGACATATTTTCCGAGTGGAGAGCACAGAAAAATGGGATGATGATGACAACGGACTATGGTGATGAGATGATGAGGAAAGCTAAAAAAGCATTGGGAAGCACTTTGCCAGCAATCCTTGTGAAGGTTGATGGTCAGCATTTATTTTCCCCAGTGTCCAAAAAGTTCATCAGCGATTTTTCGAGGATGTTCAAAGGGAGGAGAAGTAGCTGAAAATTTCATACCTGCGTTCCACGTTTATTGATATTGGCGCAAGTTTGTCCAAGAGGTTAATGCAGTAATCCAATTACTGGGGAGAAATAATGTACTTAAAAAAATTTCAGCGGGTTGTGAATGTCGGAACATGTACTTTGTAAAGGTTATGAAAGTATAGCGTATTAGCACTCTGTAATGGGAATAAGTGGACGCTAACTGGCTGAAGAGAGGATGAAGGAATAGATTAAATTCTTGAAAAGTTTCCCCGAATTTCATATTTTCTCCGGGATAAAATATGTATGAAAAATTGGAATTGCAAGGGTGATGCGGTGGCATCTAAAGATCTACGGTGGTGGTGGAAGAAGTTTACTGATTTTTGAGATTCAAGCTCCTGAGGGGATTGCACATGTACTACAACATGGGCACGGAAATATTTTTCTAATTTATCGGAAGGGAAAAATTGAACAGCAGAATAAGGTGCAATGTGCACAAAACGATCATGGAGGACTAATCGTTTTTCTGATAGATTGCCTTGGCACGTCGGTTTGGGTTAGGTCTCTCAAGACGAAATTGCTGTTTTATATATAGTTTGTAATGTGTAATATATGGATTGATAAGGTTGGATAAGCCTCAAGGAATAATATCGCTCGTTGCATTTCGGAATGTGCTTGTACATTTGAAATCGATTTTTAGAATGTGCTCTGAATGTTCAACTGATACGATGTGATATCGTCTGACTAACTGCAATATCCACCAAAACTGAGCAGTAGTAAACTGCAACATTCTCCAGGCTGAAAAGTGGTAAACTGGAGCAACCAACAAATTTGTCTTGAGGCTGTATGGGATTTGCATACCAGTTGTAAGCCCATTAATTTTTATATACAATGTTGAAAACCGCATGTCAATCGGAGCAATACATCAAGAGAGATCCCGCTTTTCAGCCTGGCGGATGTTGCAGTTTATCACTTTTCAAGCCTGGAGAGTGTTGCAGTTTACTGTTTTTGAGATTGGCGGGTATTGCAGTTAGTCAGACGTTATGCAGATGCGTGACATCGAAATTGACAAATGCCAAATGACTTCAAATTAAAATTGTTATAAAATATCCACTGAATAACACGAGTTCTTTTGAGTTTCACAGCAACTGATGAGGTTCAGTTGAAAAATAGTTCTTACATTAACATCTAAATTTAGCCTAAAAATGGTTATCTTTCATTGCCCCGAATAGTCAGCACAATTTGTAGAACAGTTAAAATTCAGGAGCACATATTGACAATCGACTTCAAAAGAAGAAACCAGCGATATTATGTTTGTATACAGAGAATACATAATATGAATTCAAAAGAATAAAAATGAATTTCCAATACATATTTCATTGGATCCCCAAGATCATTTCTCACCTCGGGCTGCACATTGATACGGAATAAAATCTGGTTGGAAGAAGTGGAGCGAAAATAGTCATTGAACGCTAATATCATTTACACTTGCTGCCTTCTGAAAAGCAAGAGGATTTTTAGTGAAACGACTCCAAGCCCCCTTGTATCCTCTCGACGCAGTCAAAGCACGCGAAAGCAATCCTCGCAAACGGCTTTCGCACGAGTACAGTAGGGGGCAATAAAACCCAAAAGTGTGTAAATGATCAACTTATAGCTTGACTTAACTGCATACATACATTCCAACACTAATCCACAATTATTGCTTAATTACGCGTAATACGAAGCGATGTGAGGCGTCGTATTAGTTGTCGTACATTTTAAAAACGACGAATTCGTCGTTTTCTGCAAAGTGATAGAGTTTCTTTATATTTAAAGGAGGATACTGACGAAGGTTTTTATGTATGAATTTTATGATGAGATTGTGGACATTTTCATACAAATATTTTTGGCCATGTCTAGTTTCATTTAGATAGGATTTTGGATAGTGTACGCTGTCTGCTCAGTGCCAACGTTGGTGACTGACAAGTATGAATTTCATACTATGAAATGAGCCCAGATTCAGGTATCTCTCTGTGTGTACCTGACGTCGTACAAAGCAATCTAGCGAATACGCATGATGTATTATTATGTTCAAACAAACTTCAAGGAAATCTCGCATCTCAAGAAACAGGTAAAAATTCGAGCTACTGCTAGGGAAGTCCTCGTAATACGTATTTACGTGTGTGTACAATAAAATATGATTTTTCGAGGGTGTGTGTGTTCGTTACGTCAAGGGATTCATGTAATATCATGTAATAGAAATGAAGATATGCACATTTAGAACGTGTTTTTGACATCCTTGCATATTATCTTTAGCACAAGGAGCAGCACCGGTTGAGCCAGGTACCTGCCTTTCCTCCCCACCAATGAGCTCCCGTCACAGTACGTGATCTTGGTGGTGGTGTGATGCTCCACAATACGATATGCTATCGGTTATCATAAAAAATCAACCCTCTTTCAAAGAGAACAATTGAGAGCATGTTTGTGTCCTTTTGTATGATACGAAGGAGGCGTGCTTGCCACTATACTTTTGCATGCATTTTTCGAGAGAGGTTGCATCGCAGCAGCATATTTTCCCATTTTTACCAATTTCGCCATTTACACACCAGACTTCATTGAGAAGCGTCTGATGTTTAGGCCGCACATGTGTGTGCCCTAGATGTGGACGCTGAGGAACTGATTTTGTCAATTGTCATACAGCGCAGGGCTCCACATCATCATCAACAGTGAGACAAAGGTGAGACAAAATTTTGAGTCTAGTTCGCTGTGAAAACAGGGTTTGTATCCAGCTCAGATAATTACATAGCATCAGGACACCGCCTGATAGGTTTTTCGCATCTACTACCGTGGTCGCGCACAGTTTTTATCCAAGAGTTTAAATATTTCACTAATTAAAAGAATTAACCATTCGTCATACCGGCAAGTGCTATCGTCTCCATCGGTGCCTTCGTGGTCAAGCTTGAACGAGGAGAGGTACTCCCGTTCGCATTGTGGTCACTTAGTGTCCCTCATTCCTGCACAGGTCCTTCATGTCCTATGCATTTGCCGTGATATCAACTTCATCATATCGTATCAGCGTTACTTGACAATTGACAGTTGGAACAACGGTGAGAGGTTCGGCTTTGCAAACATTCCCCAGACATTCATCCCACGAGGTCGACACAAGCAGTATACATAAATTCAGTATATCCCAAAAATGAAATAGACGGCAGTCATTGCATCAACTTGAAGTTCACTGTGAAACGTTAACATTCAACGTTGTTCACTCCAAGTGAATTCCCAACCCATATTTTTTTGTCACGTAGTCTGCTTCATTGCAGATACGCGATTTCATCATCTTCATCACGCCCGATGTACAAACTGCATCGACATGTTTTTCGAGTAGGATTTACTCAAAGCAAAAATTCAAGCTAACTGTATCACTGCAAATTGCAGGCGTTAAAGGGATCTTTGTAGCATTGCGAGTTTGCAAGGCATGTAATATAGGCACGACTTGATTGCCTTCACTTGTTGGCATTCTTCAATGTAGATATTATAGAGTTGCATGAAAAAAAATGCTTGCAACTCACGCACTGTGTTGTACGGCACACTCTCGATTCCGTTGAGTTTGAGATGACAAGCCATAATATCTGTGTGGAGTGAACACACGGCGCGTAATACGGCAACTGGCATGCTCAAATTCTCTGTGTTGTATCAATACAAAAACTCAACTCTTTTTTTTCTCATTCTGAGTTGGCATGCTCCTGTCTCTGTCGCACATGTGTTGTAAAACCTTGTTAGAGTTGTGTCTGTGAATAAAATCGTAATGAAAGGGCCCTCTGATAAGATCAACGTCGCTCTAGTGGTTTCATTGTTGTGGGCTGGACTTTTAAATCCCGAGTGTGTTTCCAATCAGGGAGAATTGTGAAATTTCTGATTTCTTCAGAGGACAATGAAGAGTCAAAGGGAGACATGGGATGCGTACTGCAAGTACCAAACGGAACGTGTGAAGCAGCTGAGAGCGGATCCAAAGACTTCTGAAGAACAGGTAGAGATTGGAAGTGATTTGTAAGAGGGGCTGAAGGCGGAGTGGGATTTTGGCTTCATTCTCATTTCGTGATTTCGTTGGGATTAAAAGTAGAATTTGTAATTTTTCCTCTATTTCCGGCAAATCGAACGAACGGTGATTGGGTGAACTCTTGTGTGACAATGAACTGTGTGGGAACGGTGCGTAAACTGGACGCACTTGTGCGCTTATCATTGACATCGGTGGCTCGTGTGTCGTCTTATCGGCTGATGCCTTCCTCGGAAAAGTTGGTGCTCGAGGAGAAGGAATTGCAGGATGTGAAGTGCCGAGCTACTGGAGGGCCTCCTGGAGCGTCGACGTCGCAGTCTCAAAATGTGATACTCAAGGTTCCGAAAGTAAGTGGAGAATAAGATTTTTTTTGAAGGTGCTCGGTGATTTTTGTAAATTAAGTAATGTGCTGTTTTGTGGTGTGGCAAGCTGTCGCAGTTGTGCTTTGTTGGCAGCATGGCATAATTTTTGTTTAATATTTATTTTGTTATGATATTAATTTTAGGATTTTGACGTGGCTGGACAATACGATTCCATGCTTCCTGATGCAGAATGTGTCAAGATTCTGAGCGAAATTCTCAACAGCCTTAACGTGGGGAGGTATGTGATAAAGCTAAATCATCGTCAGATTCTCGACGGGATCTTCGAGGTGGCCGGAGTTCCTCCTGGGATGTTCCGTGGCGTGTCTTCGAGCATCGACAAGTTGGATAAGTCTCCATGGGAAGAGGTTGCAGAGGAGTTGAAGAACCTTCGTCAACTCACTGATGATCAGATTGCGGCGATTTCTGAGTTCGTGCAGATCCACGGTCCACTCTCGCAAACGCTGGAAACGCTCATGGCCAATGAGAAGTTGAAGGGGAGCGATCTCGCGAAGAAAGGATTGGCCAGCATGCAGCTCCTCATCAAGTACGTCAACGTGTTTGGCATTCCCGACGATAGGGTTGTGTTCGACCTGAGCCTTGCTCGTGGTCTAGACTATTACACTGGAGTCATTTTCGAGGCTGTGGTTGAGAGTAAGTTCATGCTGGTTTTGAAATATTGTTGTATCAGTCTTTTTAAACTTTTGGAGGAGTGACGAGAACCAGATCTATTAATGGTGTTGATATTACAGCGACTGGAGAGGATGAGAGCACATCAGTTGGCAGTATCGCTGGAGGAGGCCGGTATGACAATCTGGTGGGCATGTTTGATGCCAACAAGCGGCAAGTCCCGTGCGTCGGCGTCTCAGTCGGAGTTGAGCGAATCTTTAGCATTTTGGAGGCGAAGAATCGGCTTTCCACCCAAGCAGTGGATGTCCAAGTGTACGTCGCCACCGCACAAAAGGACCTCGCCGAGCACCGACTGCGCATTACGAACATCCTGTGGAATGCTGGCTTCAAGGCGGACCTCTCCTACAAACCAAACCCGAAACTGTTGCAACAACTCCAGTACTGTGAAGACTCTGACATCCCATGGGTCATCGTGCTCGGCCAGGATGAGATCGCTAGGAACGTCGTGAAGCTCCGAAACGTGCAGGATCGACAGGAGGTGGAAGTGCCTGAGTCGGAATTGGTGGAAGAACTGAAGAAGCGTGTCGCCATCAAAAAGGTTACCTTCAACAAGAGCAACTTGAAGAGTCCAACGAGTTCAGCGTAATGGCGGGAGAGCTCGAATGATAATGTACCAATCAAACCTATTTACCTACCTACTCCTCCCATTGCTAAATGATACTTTGATACAGTGAAATGTTACATTACCCAACAACACAATAGTATTAAATTAAAGTTACATTTTGAACATGTTGTACATAATTCGTACATTTGCCGTGTTAGGACTTTTTGCTTTATTGTATATTTGATTTGCAAAACGAAGAGTACCTCTCTGTTAATATTAAGGAGCAATGAGCGCTTTATGGAAGGCACAGTGAAAGCTGATACTAGTACATGAAGTAATGATTCATTCCTGAGCTGCCTTTGACATCCTAATCTTCTTCCACGGTGCCAGAAGGTCACTATCAATAATAATATGCTTCGCAAAGGCAAGCCTTTAATTACGAATACATTTCATGCAGAAGGAGTCGAGTTGAATCCAACAAAAAGTCCACCGCATATAGTTTACATTTATTATTGACTGACTTTTCATGCTATTCTACTATCGCTAAGTAATACATAGTATAGATGTAATTTGGTTTTGGCTAGAGGGACGGACGTTTTCTTTTCGCAATTTTCTCGTCATTTACAATAAAAGGCACGCACAACCGTAGTATTTAAGTTTTACGTATATTAAAATACAATAGTTTAAGCATTCTACTATAGAGAGTGCTAAAAGAGGTATAAATAAAAAAATCTTTTTATGTGGTCAGAGCAGTTGATTTTCCAGACTTCCAAAATATTTCTGTAAGGGTACACTGGTATATAAAGGTATATATACAAAGATTTCAGGAGACTGTAAATGTTCGGTAATTTGGTAACTTGTTGGCAGATATTAAACCCGATATTTTTGAGGAGCTTCGTGTCACTTGCCGTTTTGTCTCATCTTCGCTGAACTGGAGTCATAACATACGGCTGGTTCTGCGTCGGTTGTCTTGACTGTGAATTTCTCTTTTTTTTCTGTCATTTGAAAACAAACACGGAATGTGTGTCGGCGGTTGATAGGATGCCAACGTGAAATGGCAATTAGAGAGATAGGAATAGTAAATCCTATGGCACGTCATCAGTTGAAGAATGCGCAGAGGACGCCTTTTGGTGCGATGAGTGTCGCTGGGACGCCCTGTAAATGTCTTCGGTAATCCAGGCGACTGCGCAGAGCAAGGACGGCACAGCAATGTACAAAAATAGGCGAGTAAAGCTCGTCGTCGATCCGTCGTCAGACCCTGGCGCTGGGTTATCAAAAATCTCTGCAAAACAAAACGTGAGCATGTTGTGCTTCCTTTCATGAATCTAAACAGTCAGAATTTGGTTTCGTATACAAGTACCTAAACGATCGTAAGCGGAAATGTTTCTCGACGACGACTGTTGGTCAAGGGGGTGGATGGGGTAGAAGAAGGATGACAACGGGTTAATAACGAGCAGAGCTAGCACAGCGGTCGTAATTAGTTTGAAGCTATTCAGGAGAACGTACACTTGAGGAAACTTTTTGTCCCCGTACGCATCGATGAACATGACATACTCCGACGTAACCACCATCCCCACACACAAGCCGTACACGATGCAAATGCAGTAAAGAAAGAGGATATCGTCCGTTAAGCTAGTAACTGGAAAAAAATTAATCGTTTTTTACAACAGGAAAAATAGCGATTTTGAAATGAAAAAGTGGAACATTGTAAACACTACCGGAAATGACAATCCCGGAGAAAGCACACCCGACCAAGAATGCCGTCCTCCGTTCGAGAACTCGGTAGTCAGACACGTATGAGATGAACAGGCGAGAGATGAGATCGACAATGTAAATGATGAGTAGAGCGACCTTTGGCTCGGTGGAGCGGCACCCCACCCCGCAAACACGGGGAGAGGACATGTAGGCGTACAACACAACCGGGAAGTTGACCACTGTGACGGTTGCCACCGCACTGAAAACAGCCATGTTCAAGAAGTACACGTCTTGAAGCAGGCTCAAGTCTATAATACTCTCTCCTCTTGTCTTCTTCTCAGACTTCCCTTCTCTGCCCGCCGCAGCCTCTAGTGGATTCTGTACGTCCACAACTTGAGGATCATTATTCCTACGACTATTACTACTGTCTGCTGCGGTTTTTGCGGACTGAAGTTGAGATTCAGAGTGGCGACGACTTATTATGGGCCTCCCACCACTCACGGGTGGAGGAGGCGGTGAGGGCTTTCCGCCAACGGCTCCGTTCCCAAGTTTGTAATCCGTGAGACTACCCACGAATGTCGGCAAGTTGCCTTCAGACTTTCTTCTCATCGGAGGTGGCTGACAGACCACTATCATAGGTTGCTCCTCTTCTTTTGACGTGTCATCCTCGTCTCCCTCACGTTTGTCGTCGGAAGTCTCCGTTTCATTTGACTCCGCTATGGATTCAGGAAGTTCGGGCAACTTCGGTTGTTTGTCAATACTGGCAGGAGGAGGGGACGGAGGCCTCGTTGGCTCGTGAGACACCACTGTGACCGACTCCGAAGTCAAAGCTTGCCCAGAACTCCGAATCTCCGACTCACTGGAGGCAGAGGTCAGCGTGTCATTCATAGAGGCGGAGCACTCAGGCTCCTCAGGAATGTTTGGAAGGAGGCTATTAGACACGGCGAGCAGGTACTGGCTTCGTCTCCTCGTCCTTACTCCCCCTTGACTCACAATGTGGGAGGAAGGAACACGGCCGGAAGAAGGTGGTTGAAGGAAGGACGCCTGAAGTGGGACGGCCTCACCCCGCGACCCTCTCCGCGAAGAGGAGGAGCTATAGCTATGCCGACGTCGATCTGACGCGTAGGAGGCTCTTCTACTAGCGGCGTTGTGCTCCTGGGGAATGACGAAGAATAAAGTGGTCAGGAAGCCGACGGCGGTGGTGAGAGCTTTGATTTGAAACCTGTCCCGGGGCAGCGACACGATCGTGAAGAGGAATGGGCTCGTTATCTGCCCAATGGCAATGCTCAACTGGCAGATGCCATTGGCGAGGCCTTTGTACGCGTCAAAGTTGCTCATGACCACGAGATAAGCGGTGTGGAAGGACAACCCAAGACCGAAACCTGTGGATTCATCAGACTCAATTCATACAAGTTCCAAAAAATGATCAAAAGAAAACATTTGTCAATCGTCATCACGGCGACTCACCAATGAAGAGGGAGAAGGTGAAGTAGAGCCAGCTCGTGTCGTTCACAGTCGTGGCAGAAATGAGGAAACCAATCGCTGCAAGAGCGCTCCCAATCGTGGCCAGTTGCCGGGGTCTGCTCTTCGCAAAAACGGCGGCCAACAGTGCTGTTCACTCAACCATATTTTTTAAACAAAATTAGTACAAACTAATATTAATCAAAATTATTGTATCCTTTTAGCTTGTATATTTTTGTCTTACCGGCAACTTGCCAAAAGCCGTACAAAATGTTGAGAATCCAGAATTGGTACTCTGGACGCATCGACAAGCCACTGACGAGGAAGCCAAAAGTGTAAATTGTTGATGGGCCAATGCACTGCGGAAATTTAAATAAAATGCAGAAACGACCGTAATTCTGTTTCCATCGAGTATGAATGTCATTCATGTTGTCATTAGTAGAAAAAGGGTGTTTAAAAAAAATCCGGAAATACCATCAGAATGGTGGATGCCCCGAGAATGACCCACGCGTAACCCCGATCCTTTTCCATCCTGACTAGCGGTGAAACACCAAACATTCCAAGAAAAACGGGGTCTCCAAGTTGTGACACCAGGGTTCACCTCTGGCTTGTCATAAAATACCTCATCTCGTTCACAAAAAGCCTTCACCTCCAATGTCCAATATAATCTTCCGTCGAAATATCACGCTTTCTCCTCAAAATTGTGTCACAATTCACGCTTATTCCAGCAAGGACCGCAATACACCAAATTGCATGAAGCGATGCATGCGGAAAAAAGCCGGTTTTACTGAGAAAAAAACTACGACGCTTCTCGATGATAAACAAAGGACAACTGCCACTCGCCTCTGACCGCCTCGATGACAATGTTTGTATGTGTGACAATCGCACAAACAATTCGTGTCTCCAATATGGAAACCACGCCACAAAATGCTTGTCTCAGAACAGGAAGCTTATCGGATTGTTTTTTTTTACATTTCCTCCTCGATAATAAAAATAGTGTGTATTCCAAGCGCAGCCTTTATCTCGCTTACACATACATTTCCAATGAAATCTTTGAGATAATAACAATTAATGGTGATGATGGTGATTTGTGTTGCATATCGACATTCCCATCAATGATCTCGATGACACTCACACACCGCCTAGGTTACCCTTTGTTACTGCGTGACCTCCAACGACTTTGTTATTAGGTCTCCAGCAAAACGGAGCAAATCCAGGGACATCGTCGACTGGCAGAGTGACCATCGAGTGAAGCGAATATGTCATCACAGTGATGTTTGTCAATGCAAGTGGAAACAATAATGATCTGTCTCGTCGCCTTTTTTTATATTTGTCGTTTCGTCAAACGAAACAAGCCGTGTTATCACGCACACTCACATTCTTCCAGATAACCAGAGAACCATCAAGAATTCCTTATAAATCCACACGTTTCACTACTCCACACACACCAAAGTGTGTGCACCACACAATGAGTAAAGTACGAATAAAGAGATTAATCACTCGTCCAGAGACGTAAACAAGGTGAATGCCGAACCATATTAGTGATGGATTGCTCTCAGTGAGATTGTATTGCACTTTGCAGTATTCTCTGCGTATTATACCAATATATTCACACATACTCGTTACTTGTCCAGTGAGAGATGGAACTGTTTTATGCGTGTTACATCGCAGCTATATGGTATGCATATGATTACGCGATGATATCAACTTTAACTGTTTTACCTTGAACACAACACACATAACAGATTTTTATGTCTGCATATTTTTGCATTCATGTCATCTACGGCTTCCATAATCAACGTTTTTTGCACACCTTCAAACAATCACTCTGACTTTGCATACATCGCATGGGATAGTATTATGCATGTATTATTATAGTTCTCCTACATCGTGGTTGGTAGCTCGTATCAAAATGTGGAATTGCACGCATTCTCTCGAAACAAAGGAGTGTATACGTGAGAGCGTTTTTGAAGAAGAAATATGTGCCTCATGTATTGAACAACAAAGTTGTGGAAGATTGTTCAACTTTTGAAACAACCCTAAATGTTTAGTTTTTTTTGTAATGTATATTTTATACATTTATGACAACTTGTTTTGAGTCGCTCTCACAGGATGCCATGTGGCGTGTCGTTTACAGGTATGACGCTGGAAATGTAGATTTTTTTTGCAGCAAAGAGGAATAACCCTGTTGGATGAGAATATAAAGTAGAAACTTTCGCACAAAACTGATTCACCATTATCCAGCATGGAGAGGAATAAAGTAGGCACACTCGTAGTGATGACAAGCGGACCAAGTCACGATTCTGTTTTCAGGTCCTCGTTAGTCCTCTTGCCACTGCACTTTATTCTCGGCTATTCCATCAATTGATGAAGACAAGATGTGCACGGTGACTCATTGTGTGCTATAACACATTTTTTGTCTCTCTTCTTTCGTAACACTTTGATTCACCACGCAATAAAGTATTGGAGAGTCTGTGTGGAAAAGGAGAAATAATTTACGGGCAATATCTCTTTCTCAAGTGGTCACGACAAGCATGACACATTACAGTTGGAGGTCACTCCTGCGAAATATTTTGAATACACATTCAAAACTAAATGGAAATCTTGAACATACACAAACACACAGAGTCTCCCATTTGCATGATTTTTTAGCAGAGTTTTTTTTCCTGCAGACGATTCCAAAATGACTTTGATGGTAAATATATACGATGACAGTCCTATCCTCGAAGAAATATGGGAGTGGGTGGTCTGCTCAAGTCGTAATGTAAACTTGGTTGCGAAAAAAAACATGCACACTTCTAACAATTCTATTCGTGAATAAAAAAGTAACGACTTGTGCTCCTTCTGTTTTTCTCTTTTAATACATTAAATCTCTCCTTGTTCCAATGTGTTCTCTTTCTGGTAATTTTGCTTTCTGTTTCCGGACGAAGGTCATGAAATCGGAATTTTGACAAGCGGACCGCACGTAACACTCAACAAAAAGGACGGAGATCTGTTTTTCATGAGCTCGAAATGTGGGGCGAGCTCAGTCGTGAAAACTGTAATTACAACGGCGAAAAGAGGAGTCATACAAATGGACCACAGAGACACACCAGAACAGAGTGACACCACACGCGCCACACACCAACAGAACACATCCTCCTTTATTTCGGCACAGAACCGAAAGAGATGGCCTGGCAAGTTTGCATACAATTATTAAGTTTCATGCTTCCAGCGAAGATTCAAGAGACAGAGAGAGAGTGTGTTCAAGTGGGAAATAAATTTTAATGAGATTTTTTTCTCTGCGAGAGAGATGCCACCATGCCACACAGAGAGGCAGACCACAACTTCTTTTCTCACACTGCGCACCACCACCTCACACACTTGCGAACAACACTCCCTACATTGTACATGCGAAAAAAAGTCTAAACAAACAGCGAGAAGACGAGTTGATAAGTGCTCATATTATAGCGGAAAAAAGTATATATTACAATCTTTGAATGGAGCGTGTCAAGACAGAGATAATGTTGGGATTAAGGGCTAAGGTTCACCGCCGGCATTCTGACGACGCAGGGTGACGTATTGAGTGACTCTTTTACGATTGTAGTCATATGAACTCTGACCCTGGGTGGATTGCCTGGAATGTCTCAGTCGTTGAAATTTCCAGCGTGAGGACAGGAAGATTTGACGTTGAGTATCTACGCGATATATGGGAGAGACGGAGAAACTCGAATAATGACTATATACGTGGTCGTCAAGGCCAGAAAACAAGAGTGGCCGACAGGTTTAAAATAAATGGGAATAATATCACCACGTTACTATATTTCACGTTTTACAAAACCACCACTCACATTGACACAACATATTATGCATAACTGGATAACAACATGATCATCACACAGAAAATGGTTGGATGAATTGGATATATTAGTAGTTTGTATGAATCGCTCGAAAGCGAGTCAATCATGCCCCTGTCATGTACTGGAATGAAGTTGATAGAAAATCCCTTTATACACTCCACACACAAATTCCGCCTGATCTCTGTGCTAACATTTTTTTTTGTGGTGGAGGATCTATGTGTTTTGCGATGTGAGGTGAAGGAATGAAATATATGGATCTCTCCTATTTTGCACCTGTGCAGCCGTTTTTTAAAGAAAAACGTGTTCAAACAAAGGAAGCCACTTGAGCCGCTCTCTCTTACCCTGTCGCTGAGAGAAACCTGGCATATTATTTTGTGCTATTTGCAACAGAGCCAGAAGGATTGAGTAGTTTTATTTAGCATTTGCAAAAAAAAATATTGCGTGTATATTGACGATATGCATTTTAAGTTTATCAAGTTGTCTGGTTCTATTAAAGGAGATTTTTTAGTGCTTGGTCAAAGTGCGCTGATGCGTTACAAGAGAGCTAATCACTGGAGAAGTGTTGATCTATGTAGTGTACTCTCTTTATGGTTGATAATGAAGAGCGGTGCGGGATTAGGTGTGAGTTGCATTAATTTTCATGTGAGAAGTAAATACACAACTCAGAGGCTGACGCTTGGCGTGGAAGAACAGACGCTTTCTGAGCGATTTAACTAAAAGAGTTGTGCTTATCTCAGAAGAAGGCATGCATAACGTAATGTGATTAGTGTTCGGTTTGGAGCTCAGACAAAGAGTCTCAGCGGAAATTCAGTACAGACGCCGTGTAACTATAATGGACCTTTACGTAAATGAGAAGTACATAGTTGAAGAAAAAGGAAGTTTCTTCAACTAACCGAGTGGAACGGAGTGCGTCGGCTTGTCTTCGTAAAAAGTAGAAATCACCAGAGTTGATTTTTATTTATGCAAACATCGCTCCTATAAATAAGTTATTTCATTTAGAGAGGCCACTCACACATTCCGTAGATCCTGTGCCATTCAAATGAGCACGGGAGAATGGATGTGAGGTATCATATCGTTTATATAATACCCAACTAATTTTCGTTACTACGGTTTAGTTTGGCTGGGAACAATTAGTGCTTATTAAGTTTTTTAAGCGTCTGCGTCAAGAGAATGCATAATGGAGCTGTCTATTTCTACAACGCAACCGACACGAGTTCGGTCTACAACCACTGTACGGTATATTGTAAAAAACGGCGTGTCACAGGGAACGGACAAGTGTTTCATTTCATGTGGGTATTAATTACCGTATTTCCATCATTATTTTAAACTTATCAATTAGCGTGCCCTCATGCACCTTCAAAGACGACGAAGAGATTTCCACAGTTTCAAACCAAATCAAACAAAAAATGAAGATAATGATGGCATAAGTAACACAAAATACTTAAGCAAGTACATATATAAAAATGAGTAGTAATTGCACGAGTGTCTGCTGTGAGGCTTCTCAAGTGAAACTAGAGCCACTTGGGCACTATGGATTTCATTGTTGTGTAAATGTTATAAGTAAATGATAATACATCCACCCATGGTCCAGTAAATGTTTGAGTCACCACAAAGCGTGAGTGGTACCTGCTCCATATTCATTGGGTAATCGGAAGTTGAGTACGAGTGCAGAGATTGCTTGAAGGTGAGTCACGGTTCCGATGTCGAATGTACTACTCGACATTTCTTTGAAGAAAGACCAATTTGTACGACCAGGTGAACGATGATATTTACAGCATATTATTTTAATGACTAAAACAATAGTTTCACTCTGCATCACCATGACCAGCTCAAAAACCGAAAAATAGCTTTTAAATGCGCCAATGAGAATAAAAACATTTCAGCAACATGAGCTCGAAATTTTGCATAGGATGACAGTATAATCTCGCAGAAATCTCTATCTTCGTCGACCACCACATCAATTTGTGTCCAATCTCCTTTGATTGCAGAACAAGAAATGAAGTAGTCGCCAGACATGACTGCAGCTCATTTTTCTCGAGCTACTTTCTTATCTCAACGAGATCTATAATCTGTGACGACTGGATTCATAGAACAACAGGTTGAGCTTTTTTTTTTGCTGTGTTTCGCTTACATTGCATCTGATTGCAAAAATAACTGGATGACAACGAAAGAGAAGTTAAACAACAATTCCGCTCCAACCGGCACACAACATCATCATCATTATTCGCCCAACCTAAAAAGGCCGGTTTCTTCACTCTCTCTTGATTTTAACAATACTCACACACAAACACACGTTCATTGCCTTTCCCCGTTGTTTGTTGGGTAGGGCGAAAGCTATAATTTCTTCCTTGCTAATTTCACACATCACAACATATAATACCTCTTTCCATGCAATCCCTGAGTGGATGCGTTTTTTCAGAGATCTCAAAACTCTGTATTTGAATGAAGGATGTATATTAGGTATAGTTTTTCGGGTATATTTAGCTTATTCTTTGATGGGAAGACGGGAAATGAAAGTGAGCAGAGCTAGAGAGCAAAGTGCTGATTACAGTCTTTTCGGAGACCACAAACTTGAAATTGTTGAGCTGTAAATTTGGAATTCTTCAATGCACCATTCTTACTCAATTCCACAATGCTTAGAGAATGAGAATTACGCCTTCATGAAGTAAGCAAAAGAACAATTTTTAGCCGTAAGCATTTTAAAAGACGTACACTAGAAACTGAAGCTCGAAGTTACTCCTGCAATTAGAAACACGCGTAATACCACAAAATTACGTACTTCTTACGGGCATTTACGCTCAATTGTATAATTGCTCTGTGGCTCCCAAGTTGGGAGCTGATCGAGCTTCGAGGCACTTTCAAATGTTATTGAATCTGACAGAGGAGCTTTGAAGAGAGACGAAGCAGGTTGAGCACAGAAGTAGCGGCATTAATGTCATGCTGTAATCTAGAGTAGTTTTTCTCATGAAAGTAATTAGAGGAGATGCGTCAAATCCTATTACTCTACTATTTTGATGGCTCACTCTCTCTCACATACATGATATACAAAGAAAAACGAGCACATATTATGAGTATTTTTATGATATTGAAACAACGATAAACATTTTAGTGCACTTGTACTAAATGGCAAAGTGCACTTTGTCAATGAGCTAATGTGTGTTCCACATTGAAAACTGGGACTGTTTCAATTAGTTCGCTTAATTGCGGCTAAAAATTGTTAAACTTTATCTCAGCCCTTTTTGGTCCCAATTATTGTCCAAAGCGTATTATCTAATATGTTCTTCGTTGAGATCCAACTTTGAAAGAGACACTTTACCTTTCACAAACCTCTTGAACAAGCGCAAAATTGTGACTCGTAAGTGAGTAGATATGTTGCTCACCATGTTAGCTTTAAATGTCACTATAGCTGCGAAACGTTTGGCAAAGCTCAAGAATACAAGGTCGATGTACAAGAGGCTAAAAGGAGCTGAGAGAAACGAACACTTCATTCATAAAAGTAGATCCGAGAGGAACGTCACATAAATCTTTTGCCAAAAAAACACATCTTTTTGATATGCGAATCCGTTGTCCGTAGTATTCCATTGCACTCCATTCCATTCACAGTGAATATGAACCAGTTTGGAAAATATATTTTCAAAATTAATCATTCAATCGTCACGCCATAACACCATATCATCCAGTCTGCTCACACTTAAGCACTAAATCAAATTACGTACATCTGGCGTGCATGTGATCCCGTTTTTTGAGCACTCGAAATTTTCAACAATAATATGTAACTTTCAAAATGTGGGAAGGCTCTCTGCCCCTCTCCCTGTGCAGTCTCAAATATGGATCCTCAACAAAATTTATTCATCATATTTTTAACATCTTCGTGTTTCGCAAAAAAAATCGCCAGAAAAAGGAAAATAATACATTCCATTCCGAGGGAAAAGACTTTCAAACCTTTTTCCTAAACCTGATCTGATAAAAATGAGGAGGAAGACTCGATTCGAAAGGTTGATCATCACGATGATGAGATTTGCCGTTTTTTTCTACTTCGTTGCCGAATTGTGCACCTGTGTGCCCCATTACCATTTCAAAGTGAACATAACATTCCACTGCAAAAGTGTACTTTATTTATCGAGACATTTCTAATAATAATATGCTTCTCAGTTAAACAAGCTCACACATTCTTTATGATCCTGTATTGACATTTTATTGCATATTTGTGAACGCTTTGCTGTTCTATCGATTTGTACACATGTACGTTTGTGGTTCGCTGTTTTTTTTGTGTCAAGCACACAAACCCACAAGAATTTGCTTTTTAACACAAACTGTCTATTAACAACTCTGCATAGACGTGCATCCCACAAATAATATTCCCTTTCTTTTTTTTGTGGGAATAATTTTTTTTTGCACACAATTCTGCAGAAGGAAATGAGCGAGACTCAGAGAGAGGATTCTCTCACACTGTCGCTTTGTATTGAGAAATCGCTCACTTTTTCTTCATCATCATCATCAGTGTTAAACAACCCACAGCCTCAAAAGAGAAGTTTCACGCACTTTATATCTGCTTCAGTTCGCTTCTACTCCAGGGAGTAATGCGATTTTTCATAGTTTTCAAAGTCTCACCATTATATGAATTTGTAGAGAGAGATTAGCGTGCTGAATTTTTGAAAGCAGCACAAAAATTGATGCTGAAATGTTACGAAGATGTGGCAACGCTTCGCAGGCACGACATCATCTGCATACCTGTACTCCGCTTAAACACGTTGTCACGCTGACAACCGTCTAATTGTTGACAAGTGACGACAGGCTCTTTGCAATTAACAAGCTTTCTCGTTGACAGCATTCCTCTCTCCATTAAAATACGTAGGAAATTAGTCTGTTTTTTTACTCTTGTTTCACACTTCAATTTGTAAGTGTGATATGCTTCTCGTTTGATACTCCACCAAATTTTCATACTTTTCATTTATCACATTAATTCAATCTATGATGAGCTCCTGATACAGACGCTGTCATAAAGATTTATTTAAAGCCTTGTATTAATTTTTACCACCCCCATTTCCCATCTTGACCTTCGCCACGAACGTCTCATAAAGAATGAGTTGCGGCGTAATAAAAAAATCGCAAAGAATGAAGTCCGGTGGTGCTGTGTATTTATGCAAATATGGCCTCACATTCCTCACCATAAAATGAAGAAGTGTTGACTGCTGTGTGCTCAGTGAGTCAAAATTATCGGTGACTCATAAATGCCGATACATCACAGCTAGCAAAATAAAGTACGTAAAATGCATGGCAATGCACAACGCGAAAATAGAGTGAGAAAAAGAACGATAATCAACACAGTTGAAAATAAATCTCAGAAGAGAAATAAGTCGGCGATGCAAATTAAACTGTTCAAGAAGCGAGTGCTAAAAATGCACTTTCTTTCAAATTTTCTAACGACGGTAATGAGTGACTGCTTCAAGTAATTTTCAAGATAATTTCTGGTGACAAAATATTGGTTCCCTTTTTTCTCTCCTTCCCTGAGCATTCTCAAAAAAGCGTGAGCACATTTTGAGTCATCATGACTGTCTCATCATGATCATTATCTTCATCACATCCCTGAAGAAAATGTGCGATGTGTGAGCACTCACTCAGAAAAAGGGAAAATCATGAAACACATTCGCGAAATGGACTGACTCTCACTACTCATCATCTCACACCAATCTTCCCATATATCCCTTTCATGTCATAATGGACACCATATTATTCAATTCGTGCACATTTTTTTGCCGTTTTTCGCTACGCCGAAGCGTTTTTCCTTCACAAAATGCATGAAATATATATTCGCCAAAGATTCTGTTAAAAAGGGTGGAAAAAGAAGCTTTTCTCTCCTTCACTTTTCTTTATGTATCGTTTGGAAAATAAAAGCTCTTTGATCATCAAAGACAACGTCGTCGTCAGGTACACACGGATTTTTTTTTGCATAGCCATTATTGTGACTTGAATTGAATTCTTTTCTCAGACTGCGCTACTACAATATGTTCATGAATGCTTAGGCGATTCCTGCAGGAGAGAGAAACGGACATAAACAATACATTGTACAAGTACAGGTTTAGCCGACCATTCCATCCTTCCTCGGCGTGAACACTTGAAGGAGTGGTCGTTTGCGGGGACGCGTTTGTCTGTCCGTCCAAAAATGGATGCATCTATGCTGAAAAAATATTTTATCCGGTTAGTCTCAATGTGCCCCAGTTACACTGTATTTTTTATTTTCACCAAGCAGATCCATCTGGTTTGTCATTGTTTTGCCGTTTTCTCCAACAGGTTTGCTCAATTATATATAAACTCTTCCGTACTAATAGTTCTAGCATCCTTATAATAATTATAAAACTTAATTAATCTTGATAGGTGGATTTTCAATTCAATGCGGAGTTCCTCTATTGTCGCTACTTGCCTACATTTTCTACCTCACGTGTAAGCCTCACTCCTGCTTCTCTTCACCGTTTTGATATGTCCTTTTAATGCATTTCTCATTCAGAATTCAGCAAGAGCACCACATTCATGTGAACCTTTTGCCGACTTTGCAATGCTTGCAGAGAGAACTCACAAATACAACTTTGGGGACGTCGGCGACGATGTATGATGAGCATTGCAAGTTGCAAGATCTCTTAAATATATCCATTTTATTATTTCGCTTTGTACTCACACTACATCGAGTTTTAGGCTTTCACGCTCTGTACTCCCTCAACACTACAAATACAACTCGTATCATATCATCTGCTCCTTTTTTTCTTACAGTTGACTCACATGAAACAAAAAGAAACCGTATACATTCATCGTACGGAAGGAACTCTCTGTACATACATAATATCTTGACGGGAACATAGTCATATCGACTCTGCAAGATTTCCTACAGTCTTTTAAGCGATCAGCAAGAGAGGCAATGTGTGTGATTTTAAGTATGTAAAGTATTGTGGAAATAATAGATATAATATTCCTCAAATTCAGAGGATCATCCACAGTTTCTGTTTACAAACGAATTACATTCACTTTACGTTCAAGTGAAGAGACACACACAAAAGTCATGAAAAATTGTATGAACTTTTTGAGAGGAAGACGGGATTGATATCATTTGTGTGTTCTCTCAGACACTTCTCACTCCATCAAGATGATGGCAGGTTTAAAACATATAGCCTTATCTGCATGATCGTGATGTTATTATATCATTTCACATCACTTCAGTTGGATCATCAACTTGCATAGACAGAAGAAAAATGGAATTAGATCTGTGTGTGTCTGGATATAATATCATTGTGAGTATCGATAGAAACGAGAGCTGATAGGGGTGAACTGTTGAAAACGGATTTTAAAGTGATAGATTATACATCATCTCATCCATAATATGTATATTGTATGAGCTCAGTGTTGTCCGTGTTACAAGCTTAAATTCCCAACTCGTATGGAAAGAGGACAAGGTGTTCACAGCAATACAGTTTTGTCCAGCGGAGCAGAAGATCATTACCGTCACGATGTGAGGAAATGAAGGCGTGTTGGTATTTTCCATTCAAGAGTTGAGTGAGGAATTCGTTTTGTTGTTTTACGAAGAAAACCGGAAAATCAATAGGATTTTTGGTGTGCACCTGTCTTCGTGGAGGCCTCACCGCCACCTCGACCCCAAACTAAAATGAGGACAATGTGAGGAGAAAAAAAAATTGCACAGCGGTGATGATGGTGTGTGGTCACCTCCATATCGCGAGGAAATAGTTGGTGACATTGTCTTGGCGACAGAAGGGGGTTTGAGAGCTATTCAGTTTATGTGAAGTTCATTGTCGGAGTCAAGGTGACATTGGGAAAAGAAATCTGAGATTTGAAAAGGTGCATCACAATTCCTCCTGTGTTTCGTCCCTAATCAGTTTCCGCCTTTTGTCAATTTTTTTATATATATAACAGCAAGGAGAAAGCACTGAAAATCTCGAGTGCAAACGTACAAAAGACAGAGATAATAGAAAGTGGACGTGTGTGCGATGATATCTTGAATTTGTGTGAATGAAAGTTTGATCGATGCTTCTCACCACACTATTGTCTCCTCACTCTTGTGACTCCTTTAAAAAAGGACAGACCACACACATCAAATGTCAACGAGGAGCTCCAGTGACGAATGTGTTTCCATTGAATATTATGACACTAAAGGCAAAGTAGAATAACAGGAAAAGAACTATTTAGTACTTGTCCAAGAAAGGCTAAACACACGGAATAAAGAAAAGAAGGCGTGTAAAAATATTGGGATTGCGGTTCCTCATCGATATCCTCCAATCTTCACACATATGCATTTCAGTAACGCTTCACTTATTGCAAAGCAACATTAGAAGGAATAAGGAAAAACAAAATTAAAGTCTTCCATATTATACTCGTCTCAGTAGAAGAAAAACGCTTTCGCCATTCGAGTCACTATCACCGCCCGGAATTGACAGTTTTTTTTTTAATTCGCGAATATTGAACAGAAAGTGTTACAAAGTTATTATCATCTTTCTCGTGATCCTTGCCGCATTTTGTCACACACGTCAAATAAGAAGAGTGAAGACACCTTTATAATTCCTGCAGTACTGGATGAAGTTTGTAATTAAGAGCGGAGTTACAGTTTGTATCGCGTGTAGAACATATAATTAGGTGTAAAACGTAGTAAAAAAAATTCTTGGCAATTTCTTGTCGAGGTGATTAAGTTATAATAATGTGAGATACGATCGCAAAGTATATTATCTACAGTTTGCAAATCTGTTTACTTTGTAATACACCTGCGGAAACGCGGCTTGCGCAGGAAAATAGAGATAATTGTAGCAAGTTGGTTTTTTACATTCTGTATTCCGCTGCACTCTCGCAGTCCTCTACATATATCATTCGTGTATCCGATGACCATAAAGTACAACTGTCAATTGAGCAGACTGCGTAACTGAATTGGGGAGAAACCAGTTTTTGTACATGAAATTAAGCCCTTTCCAAACGAAATAATATCAAAGGCATATTCCTTGTCGCACAACTCTTTCGACAAAAATTTAAGCTTCTTTCTTGAAAAAAAGAGGACTGATTCGAGGTAAATTTGCAGCATTGTTGTCATAGTCACTCTCTGGAGCGTGTAAATCTGAAAACAAGTTTTTGAAGGGAACCAACAAGAAATTTGCAACATGTTGTTATCGATGCGATAACAGTTTTCGCAATACTACACTTGTACACGTATCACACAAGATGCATTTCATAGATGCACTCGTCGTCGGTGTAAGCAACGCCCACACTTAAAGGCATGTAAACACGTAGAAACAGGAAAGAGAAAAAAGCTAATCGTCAATGATAACTTCTTATTACAGACTCAGAGACAAGTTTACACTCAAACAAGGCGTTTGCACCACATACGATAAGTTTTTTTTTTGACAAGTTCATATCTCATCAGTAGAGAACCAGACAAAAACAAATCAAGAATAAACAAAGAGCACACGAAGCTTTTTGTTCCATTGTGTTTGGATCTGACTGAAAGCTTCAGTGAATGCTATACTACTGCAGGAAAATAAAAAGAAAATTAAAGCTCGTTAATTAATTACGAGCGATTAATGGTGGAAAAATAATATGCAAATTTTTACTACTTTGTACATCATTCTGAATGTATCGTAGGAAGGCGAAAAGAATTACATAAAATGATGCAGACAAGCTTTATACGAATGTAACTCATTGTTATTTCCTTAAAGAACAAATTTAATTTTTATTTCAACTAGTATGTATTTGGTGGCCAATTGACGTGATGCCAAAAATAGTACATTTCACCATTTAACACAGAGAGAAAAAAAAAACAAGAGTAAAAACAGCGAACGATTGTTGCTCTTCATCTTCGTCTTTGTGAGTACTCATACTCGAACCAGAATGGTTATCGGTCGTTAGGAGTGTGAAGATTGTTGAGATTATTGCGAGTTTTTCATTCTAAAAATAGTAAAAGAAACGATTAGCTTTTTGAAGAGAGAGAGGAAAAATGTGTGTTACAATGCCATGATTTTTTCATAGATGAACAGAGACAGAAACTGATATCAATGATAAAATATAAAAATCTTTTCGAACCTACAGCAAATAGATATGTTTACGTCTGATTACACAAACTTGCAAAAAACCGGGATATATCACAAATGACGACTAGTTATGATTTAATGACAGGAATCAGTTAATCGTTCATGGCTATTGAGTTTTTAATGAGTGTGTCTCTCAATAGTTTTCAATATTGTGAAGAGCACGTTAATGAAATTGTAATGATAATCGTTGAGAGTGTAAGTTAGATGACAATGGCTGTATTGTGATACTTGTAAGATATACTTATTTGCCTAGAGTGTATTAATTTAATTCGACAAATTGAAACCAAAGCTAAGCGAACCGTACTACGTGCACACTTGATGTCAGCGTCAATATCTACTTCGTCATGAAGGAAAAGCTGCCCTGAAGAGTTGGCGCATTTGCAGAGATATTTTGCTGAAAAAGTTTCTCCTTGGCCTAAGCAAATTAAAGGAAAGAGAAGAAGAGACACGCAGGATATATTTCTTGGAAATCAAATTAAAGCACAAGGAAGCATGAGAAGGGCTCAGTAAAAAGGAACGACTCACTCCACAACCATTCTAGTAAGTTGAGCCTGATTCTATGATTTTTTGTGATTTACTTGATGTGATTTTTGTGATTTTGATTTACTTTATGGTTGTGCTCAGTCAAATGGGTAATTGGATCACTGAATTAGTGATCGATACATAGGCATGCATTGCTTTTGAGTTTTATTTTAAGATGTGAGAAAAGGAACTTTACGAGTGCACAACTGTGTGCAGTCGCCTTTGTGTGGATTAGTTTACATCGTTAGCGTGTCCTATGGTTAAATTGTTATTTTGGAGATGAGCAGACGCTGACATATTATTCTGGAATGTGTTTTGAGGATTTTGAATTTTATAGAGCTCAATATTTTTCACGCTTCCCAGTTATTGAAAACTACCGTGAATGATTTGCTATAGAGAATTTTATTTATGTTATTTCACTGCAAACCTCAATATGCCTAATCATAATCATATTATCCTAAAGCACGTGTCTTCGTGCAACCGCCTCTCACTTTTACACGCGCACTTCAATTTCACTTATCTTTCTCTCTGTCAGGTTCATACGTACATATAATGCTTTTATTAGATTTCATGTGATGCATTTTTTATCTTAATTGTTCACTACTACAACTCAAATAAATCTCATTGTGTACCCGAATAGCGTCACCATTTCAAGTCCAAACGATCGACAATTTGTGAAGTACACAGACACAGGAAGTAATTGACAGGAACAAAATGATTGACATCGATTTCATGTTTGCTAGCAGAAAAGCACATAAAATACTTCAACCGTTGGTGAAAATAACACCATGGTTTTCCTCTGTAAGTCAACGGAACCAGTGATGAAATGGATTTTCATACTTGACCAAACAAACTGTGATCTTTTTGAGCTCCTCTACCATTGCACTGATACTGGCATGATATAAAAACAGATTTTATGGGTTTTCGTCATTACACCAGAATTAGTGCGGTGCTAACAATGCTCATTCATCAATCATCGTTTACCACAATCACTGAAGCAGAGCACAAAAGTGATGAATTGAGAGTAGGACACTGTTCGAAGAAGGTTCATTTACATAAATCATTACATATTGTCACACCGAGTCCAAAGTCTCAAATTACTCAGCATCACACCACAACACGAGGGTCAGAGAATATTGATAGCACCTTTGTTCCGTGAGCGTGTGCTGGGGAAAACAATGAGAGTGATAAATGCTTAGTTTTTTTTATGGCTGGAAAAGTACAGAGGAGTTCTGATTCCACTCAATTGCTGGCCAGTCCTATGTCCATTTTGGCTTGTTGAGGAAATACAAAAGCGGAAGTTGGTCATGCGGACATTTCTGATGTGATGACTCCTCTACGATTTGGTGACTGGATGGTTTTACGCATGCAAATGAAGCAATACTCACACGACCCCCAAATCATGCCGTCAGAATAGTAGGAGAGTTCGTGGTCATTTTTACTAGGAATGGATGAATAGAGAGACCTTTTTGAGACCCAATTAGGCCTTTGTGTGTCTACTAATTATACGCTATGTATTGTCAAAAAACCATGAAAATGGGGCTCAGTTACTACAATGATCCTCGAAATGGATCCCACTCCTGCCATGGAAGGCGAAGGGGACGCATCACCATATCAACGTGTACCGACGACGCGTCGGCTTTGGTAGGTCATAGAGTGGTTGCCAAGGGGTCGTGGGGAAGGTTGACTTTCAAAAAATATGGCGGCCACATTTACATGTATTTGGAACGTATGCGCATGTGTTTTGGTCGGTCAGCTGGATTTCATTCAGGTTCATTCACAGTCAGTCACGGAAGTCGTTCCAGAGCAGCAATTATTTTTTTAATTTTCAATTAAAATCAGGACCTACTTAATTGGAGCAATTGCCCACTTGTTTTTTTGCACTTATCAATATAAAGCTACTATAAATTGTTGAACTACCAGTTATAATTAATTGTTAATTGGCGAAGTGAAGAGTTAATTGTGCCAACCATTGGAAGTCAAAATGTTTGCTATCAAGGGGCTCATGGATATCCTTTTGTGGCCCCAACAGGAAGCCAATCGAAGTCTTCAAGGACATCCCTCCTCAGCCGCTGCTGGGGACGCCTGGTTCGAGGAGGAGCCACTTGTGGAGGTGATCAAGGCGCCAGGAAGTTCAGTAATGACGCAAGTCGAGACGGGCAAGGAGGACTCCGGTGTGCAGCCGGCGAAGTACGAGCACCACGGAGGTGATGCTGGAGGCACGCCGTCGTCCCACTCAGTGGACTCCATCCTGTCGTCGAAGAAGTGTTCCAAAAGCGGGGCTGCAGCGGGGGGCAAGAAGACGGTGGTGGACCACAAGCTGAGTTCTCCTCATCTGAACCAAAGACCCAGGAGTGGGGGCTTGTCATCCGGCGCCACGACGAAATCTTTGTTGAAGGTGTACAGGAACGGGGACAGTCGGGAGGCTCACGAGTTTGATTTCAAGCAAGATCTGAAGCACGCGAGGAACTGGACCACGGTCCTCGACTTGTTGTCCAGTGCCGTCTCCACCAAAGTTCGGGATGACTACAGTGTCGCCAAGGTGTTCACTACACAAGGAAAGCGTCTTGCAAGCACCTCAGACCTGGACCTGTACAGCGAGATCGTGGTTTGTGGAAACGAACCTTACAGAAGCCTTCCGTACGGGGACGCCACACCGCACACGAGGTCCAACAATAAGTTATTCTCGAAGGGTCGAAGGGCGGACCGAGATGCAATTGCGAAGTCAGTGATATTCGAACCATCGACGGATGAACTGAGTCAAAGCCCCATCAGTCGAAGGAGCCCAATGGTGAAGACCTTCTCCGAGCAGGATGTCTCGAACATTGAAAACTCCTCCCCAATGACCGAGTCAATGTCTCCGAAACTGCGACCTCGGAGCACCCACTCCCCCAAGCCAAGGCCCGTCTCTGCATATCACCAAGTGTCGTCAAGTGTTCATCTCGACCGACGAGGAAGCCCGATGATGGGGCTGGTTTCGCGGATTCCAAAGCGGATTGTCTCCTCCACCTCCACGACGACAGTGAACAACAACAACCGAGGGTCGTCTCCCAATGTCAGCGCGGCAGTGAACAGTGCCAATTCTGTTAACAGTGCTATTTCCAACAATAACATGAATAACAGGATTTGCCCTCAGCGTCGCACGCCGGAAGTGAAGACTACTTCTGCAGAGAGACCCAGTCGACATGCAACGTACACATGTAAGTTGTCAGTTTCCGCATTTTTAATTTTTATAACGATTTTTGAAGCTCGAAACATACGGCTAACTGTTCTGCTTTTGCATGATTATTTCCAGACGCCACCGGCCGGGAGTTCATTCGTCCTAGACTGGTGACCGTGATCCGACATGGGATGAAGCCTCGGAGGGCGGTCAGATTTTTGCTCAATAAGAAAACGGCTCGGTCTTACGACCAAGTTCTGACTGATATGACTGAATCCATAAAACCAGACTGGGGAGCGGTTCGAAAGGTGTACACAATGAATGGTACTGAGGTGAGTTCGACTTTTTAGAAATACTTTTAAACTATATTCTGGTATTGGTGAAAGGCTATGAGTAATATTTTGGATTTCTGCAGGTTGCAACCTTGGAGGACTTTTTTGGAACAGAGGATATTTTCCTTGCGTGTGCTAACGACCGCATGAATCCAGAGGACTTTGAGCTGGACTTCGAAGGTACTCACTTCATTATTGATGTTTCCCCTGCATACTTATTATGGTGTGTTGCTGCTGTCTTACAAAAGAAATATGGTGTCTTTTCTTTCAGAATGTAAAGCAATGCAACCTTACGTCAAGGCTACCCTCGTCCACAAACATTCCAGGACGTTGCGCGGTCTGGAGTCAAAGTCTCCTCAACGAAAGTCTGGAAAAGGAAACAACTCGACAACCAACTCGACAACTAGCACCAGCGTTGGTCCATCTCATCCTAAAAACATTCCTTTGTCACACTTTCCTTCTCCCATTCTCGACAAGTACGAGGTTGGGGACATCATTGGAGATGGGAATTTTGCTGTTGTTCGAGACTGCACGGAGCGGAAATCAAAGCAACGGTACGCACTAAAAGTTATCGACAAGTCCAAGTGCAACGGACGAGACGTTCCTCCTGAGCACGAGATTGCAATTCTCTCCAAAGTCAACCATCCCAACATTATTGTGCTCTACGAACAGTACGATTTTAGCAACGAGCTGTACGTGGTCATGGAACTGGTGGAGGTAAGAAAAATTCTAGCATAATTTTAACCCGTAATGTTGAGTTGAGTAACACGTGTTTCAACGTGTCAAATTTATTTTTTATTTCAGGGCGGAGACCTCTTCGATGCCATTGCAATTGTAACAAAGTTCTCGGAGAAGGACAGCAAGGCTATGACAAATGACATCGCGTCAGCTCTGGAGTACCTTCACACTCGACGTATTGTTCATCGGGACATTAAGCCGGAAAATTTGCTGGTATGTCCTTCTGTCGTTACAAATTATTATTTCCGAAGGTTTCACTGTACTCAAATGTACACTTGTTTTGTTCATGTTCATGTTCGTAGGTTTATTTTCAAGCTGAAACTCAGCGTCGTATAAAAGTGGGAGACTTCGGATTAGCTCAGTTCATCACAGGGCCCATGTTCACTGTCTGCGGAACTCCAACTTATGTCGCCCCAGAAATCCTTGCTGAGACCGGTTATGGAGAAAAAGTCGACGTTTGGTTAGTGAGGAAGAATGAGTTTGTTTAATTTTTTAATAGTGGTTACAGTTGTCAGAATGCTAAGTTGTTATTATTGTTTTGTTTTTACAGGGCACTGGGAGTGATTGTGTACGTGTTGTTGTGTGGCTATCCACCCTTTGTGAGTCCTACGGGAGATCAGGAGGACCTCTTTGACTTGATTCTCGCTGGAGACTTTGAGTTCCACTCAGAGCATTGGGAGAAGGTGTCGCAAGACGCCAAGGATTTTATTTCCAGAATGATCGAACCGGATGCCGACTCAAGAATGACTGCTGAGGAAGTCCTTCAACATCCTTGGCTGGCAGTGAGTCATTCATAACAAAGAATTTTTTTAGTAGCCTCGACCCGTTAATCAATGCTCACATTTTATTTTTAGGTTACGAGTGATGACCGAGAGGAACGGCGACGACGAATGTTTCAACGGGACTTCCGGCTCACAGTCTTTGAGGCCATGGGACTATCAACAATGCAGTCTTCGGAAACCGGCCCGTAATCTTCCATCGACCAGTGACACCGTTGACTCCCGTCATTTTGATTTGACTAAACAAACGACTACCACAAAATTCCTTGAATCTTTCAACAAGCTTCACTAAGTCTACATTCAAATAATCTCACTTCGGAACAAAACATGAGGAGGAAGAAGAGCAAGACTATGTAAAATTTATGCACCCCATCATCACCCATCAAATTTTTGTACTTTAGCTGTGGCAGCAGTCACACACTCGACTCGACTGGAGATTCTCAGGACTGTTGTTTTATGTAGAAGTTCACATAGAAATTCACAAGAATCACGGGTGTATGTATAATTACCAAAATATTCGAGTATATACAACGTAAAATAATTCTTGCAATCACATGTCAATCAAACGATTTTTAAGCACATATATTTTTCACCAGACTCAACAAATCCTATCAAATCCTTTGATGCAAAACATAATAAAATTGACAGTACGAGTATTGCGAACCTGTATCCAATCAAAGTCTTTTTCTATTAGTATACTTAAGGTCGACTAACAGTAGGGTGATTACAAAAACGATTTTGTACTAGTAGCCACTGCTTTACGGAAAAGAAATGGTCATATTCTTACGTGTTTTAATGTAAAAATGATGGACGCGCATTGATGGAAATTGATCCATTTTTGTATTCCTACTAATAAGTTGACGTTTCCAGTTTACTCTACTGTGTTAATAACCGTTCTTGCTTACAACCACAACGCTCGTTGAAGATGACAGGCGAAATGTGTATATTTTCATTGAAGCTCCAGACAGCCACTTTCAGTCATTCCTAGTGTGTTCTCTGTCTCCCACATCGTGTGTACAGATAGTTTATATATAAAGTTTACACCCAGAAATAGTAATCTCTGAAGGACAAGCTTTCAAATTTTCCAATTTTAGTTAGATAACGCGACGTGCAGTTACGGATTGTGTGTGGTGTACGAATGGTATATGGAATGTGGATGAGTTACTGCTGGTACATTTGATAACTGCGTAAGGAAAAAGTCAGCAGCATGGTTTTGATAAATTTATTATGAGTTTAGTGGTTGCTGGTTTGTTAGAAGAATGCAGGGGCGGGTAAATGACTATAAACGTAAATTAATGATATTGTACGATTTACTTGAGTCAATAGGATGGTGAATGTGTGGGTGCATCCTCATTCTTGTAATTTATTCATTTTCCTCAGTCCGGTAGTGATTTCGTAACTTAATTAACTTGGAGGCATTCGGAAGAATTCAAAATATAGTCAGTCATCATGCTAATTTTTTTTACCAAAACAATTCACACTATATATCGCATTTATCAGTCGCTTACTACTGCATTTCTACTATTAAATATATTTTCCATACATTGGTATCTTGTCAGTATACATATTATTCTACTACGTTTCAATGTAATAGCTTATAATATTTCTATCCTTAATCGAGTTCAATTGGTTCGCTGTATACGCATTCCACTTGGTGTGGAAATTACAATGCTAAGCTTGGACCAATAAGAATATCCCATTTGTTGCTATTAATCTTTATTCTCTAATCGGGAATTACGAACTTGGTTGGTACTCATCTCAACCGTTTTTATGTCACTTATATATTGTTGCATGCCAAATCTGTATCGCGTTTGTCTAAAATGAAGCAATAAATCAGCGCGTATATCATTATGCCATTTTGTGCAGGTAAAAATAAAGCAGTAAAGAATAAGAACACTACTCTATTATGCTATATATGTAAAATTGTGTTTGTTAACTGTGATCGTGAACCTTAGATGATACAAATTCCTATATTTTTAACCAGGGAAAAGTACGAGAGAACCAGAAAGGGCGAAAAAAACGAAAAAAACCGTAGGTATCAACCCGAAAAAAAGTACAATACTTACTACCATTTTCGGACACATTCAAATTATTTATTGTTATGTAAGGAAGAGGATATTTAGTCGAAAGGATCCGAGAGAAGAAACATGAGGAAAATAAGCAACCTGACAAGGATAATATAACATAATATATACATTATTACGTACCTTATATATAAATTGTCATGTAACCTCTACATTACAACAACTCTGGAAGAAAAAAAAAGATTCTTCCTGTTCAGTTTTCTGATTGTCAAGCATGATTATTGGCAGCAGCATAAAATACACTGTTAAATATGAAAAAGTCGTTATTATGATGTCATGTATCCAAAGAGAGAACTATATTATGTTACGGAGCGTATACTATATATTATATTGTCTATATGATGTATCTCTGACTGCTATGCTATTAGTATGCATGTGCAAAGTGCAAAATAAGCTTGTATGATTACACAATTATTTAAAAGAGTAAAAACAATAAGAGTATAAAGGAGAAAAATGAGAATTCACTCTAGAGAGCTGCTAGCATTATCACGGTATTCTTTATTCCAGTTAAGGAAGCCCATGACTGTTTCGCTACCTACCTTTTGCGTTGAAGCGAAAATTCCGCTCTTTTAATTTCCACTTTGCACTTGAGCACTTCGAATATTTGTCCAGCAACTCACACAGGAAGCTTAAAACCATGGATGACATTCCACCGAGCCCGTGTACTGAAAGTATCACGAGTTTGCGAGAGCAAGGCCATCTCTTTCCCAAGCTAGATGGAAAACGGCAAAACAATTGCATAGTTAATTACCTAAATAGAGATTGTACATTTGATAATAATTTTGTAAATACTTTGCGGTAGCATACGCCTTGCATATCAGTAACAAGTGAAGCTGACTGCAGCTCTTGCTTATGAATCGTATTCGACAAGACGCTGAGACTCATTCGAACTTCCTCAATTTGCTCTGCAACTGAACCAATGTCCAAATCGGTGGCACGAATTATCTCCAGCATCAGGGTGTTGTGATTTTTCAATTCATTCCTACAATAAGGCTCATACAAAAAGCAGGGTCACTCATTTCTCTCTTTAACTGTTTCGTGGTATAACGACGTATTGACTCGTGATGCATCATTAGAAATAGCATTTATTTATGGCGCGTAGCCATATATTAAGATCGTACTGGTTGTCCGTCCGGCCGTACGGCCGTATCATCGATAACTTTTGAACGCGTTGACTTTTTTTAATTCTGAAAACGGCATATTGTCATAGCGTGCGATTATCTCGGCCGAGTTCGTTAACCAGCCTATGACCTCAACGGGAAGGGGGTCAAACGAGGTCACGAAAAAAACTCGTTTTTCTAACTGCGAAACGGCTGGACTTTTTTAAATTCTGACAACCGGACTTTGTCAGGGAGGAAAACATAAGCTCTGGGGAAAGGTCATGACCTTTCTGACATTAACCAAAATTCGGTGACAAGGCAATAACTCAGAAACGGTAAGACTTTTGAAAGTTCTGGCAACGGGACATTGTCAGGGAGGAAAACATAAGCTTTTGGGAAAGGTCATGACCTTCATGACAAAAATCAATTCCACTTCAAATAGTTTCTTCTCCGATGGATTCAAGACGACGTTGTCAGATTCCACCCTGGAGGATAGACCTTTAAGGATATCAAAAGTGTTTCTCGTGAAAGTCCTCTAAAAAGAAAGAAATAGAAGACCCTGAAGGTGCGCGCAAATTGTTTTATCTAGCTTGTACGACCTATGATACCGTGCATTTTTTGTCATGCAGAAACGGATATAAACTTTTTAGACCTTTTCAAAAGTAAAATTAACATTAAACTTCAACATTAAAATATAATTATATTTTATTAAGGTTATATTAAG
The DNA here is from genome assembly GCA_027743745.1 of Alloscopus bannaensis. Lineage (NCBI taxonomy): Eukaryota > Metazoa > Arthropoda > Collembola > Entomobryomorpha > Entomobryidae > Alloscopus > Alloscopus bannaensis. Next base: position 6,574 of record JAHZMW010001948.1, on the reverse strand, counting down.
GTTATAACCTTATTTACAATAGATTGATTTTTCATATTTTCTCATCTCATATAATGTCATTAAATGTGTATTACATGGTGCTGGTCAGTATAGATTGCTGAGTTTACAGGTTAATACTAATCTGGATTATGCTTACAGCATATTGTTTAAAAAAATTCAACTAGCATTTATGGATGATAATGAGTATTCAAGATAATATCCGGTTTTATTATTTGTTAGAAGGTGGAATTTGATTGGTGTAGAAATATGTGACATGTCAGTGTTAGTGATGTTGCCTTTACTCATTAATTGAGACGGTGTCAAACTTCTTATAAAAAGTGTGATACAATGATATACGTACAATAAAATCTGCGAGTTCTGCTGATACAAAGCCACAAATCATACTTTGAAACGCATGAACTCTCCGTAATAAGAGTACGTCTCTCGTCGTACATCAATTTCATTGTGTGAGCATTTACAAAGACGTTCCAGGAAAACATCGCGATTAACTAAATAGTTAGCGAGAAATGGCGTGAGCTGCTTTAGTTGTATAACCTGAAAAAATGTTAACTAAAATTCGCTTCACAACAACACCTTTTTACTTATATTACTTTCGGAATACTGTATTTTCTTCGACTGGTCACCGTCCACCATTATCATTGCCCGTTGTCGACTTCATTATTTATCAGGTAGTATTAATTAATTAATCCTAGTTTGTTGTGATTGTAACGTAAACTGGGTCACAATTGGACTGTATCGGCCGTAGTTGGCAGGAATTGCAATAAAGATGTGGGCAAAATGACAGTCATTTTGACCGGATTGAGAAAGAGACGACACGCGGCACTCTGGCAGACACCCTACCTCACTCGTATACTTTTTTTGGAAATTAATAGTGCCAGAAATAATAGAGAATAAGTTGTAAAGAGGGCCCTTTCAACAACCCCTCTTCCCCTTTCCCACTGGTACTCGTAACTCCATAATAATTCTTTTTATATTTCATGCAAAATCCTAGAGCCGTCTTGAGTCCTCGCAAGCCAAGAAATCTAGTCCTTCCCTTTCTCTACCTAAACAAACACAATATGGTGGCAGTTAAAACAGCAACACAATCCCCGTGAATCAAAATCAAATTTCACAATTACAAATTTGTAATTTTTTGACAAAGATGCAGACTCATGAATTCACATTGGCCGATATAAAAAATGCATATAAGTGAATGAAATTATTGCACGGTTCAGAAATACAAAGAACTGGCTTCACGTGTGAAAAATGCATAATCATTGCATTTTGCGTTGACTGTGGTCTGCAGATTTATACTTTTAAGTTCATGATGACCCAAACCAAATTGGTAACGAAAACATGAGTACTTTGGTGAACTTTTCTTGTATGTTGTTCCTTGCTTTTTAGTTGATATTTTTTGTTTTAAAAAATCTTCACGCTCTTTGATATTTTTCAAGGTTGGGGACATGGTTTATGATTGATGTCTTGTCAACTACTCCATGTTGACTATTAAGATGTTCATCATCATTATTAAAGTGAATTTTGGGTGAGATTTATTTTTTTAAAGTTGAGAAATAATCTGGGTGGCGATTTAAAAAAAACTTTATATTTTCTGCATAAAGAAACAACTAATAACCATGTCCACCGCCGATCAGTTCCGGACAAAACGACCAAGGTGCTGCAACAATGGCGATATGCAGCCGGTCCCAGAACCGGGTGATAGATCTGTTGCGAGTGTATGACTTACGAACTTTGCCGTTACATTATATTTAAAATGCTTAGAAACTAGACTGGAAAGTCTCCTCATCAAGATGCACATTTGAAAATAATCTTGGCATACTTTGAGAATAATCTTAAGGCTAAACCACGTATTGCAGGGCATTGATTCGATATTCAGCGAAAAACCTGGTTCACCAAACACAAAGATTTCAGAAAAGGTCGGCGAAGCCAATTCAACGCCACGAAAGCCTGCTCGTGAAGAGCTGTCGTCAAGCTCCACGTCAAAGAGGTTTCTCAAGGTCTATACGAACGGATACACCAACAAGGCTCAGAGCTTGCATCTAGAAAATTTAAAAAATGCGAAGAACTGGGCGCATGTCCTCGAAGTGCTGTCAGACGCCCTGGTAAAGACGACGAGAGGTTGCTGCTACATTACGGAAGTGTTTACCACCAATGGACAACGGCTGGAGTCCATCGCAGATCTTTCTCTGCAGCATGAGATCGTGGTTTGTGGACCGGACGACTACTTCAAAAGGGTTCCCTACGGAAATCAAACCCCACAACTGCTTCCCAGTAATGAATTGCCGTCTCTGGGAAGAAAGGCAGAGGACTTGACGACGAAGTCGTTAATCGTTGAGCCATCGTTTAATACTTTCCGCATCAGTAGGACGAGTCCATTGGTAAAATCTGCGTCGGAGCAGAATGTTTCGAATGTGGGTATTTTTTTTTCGAATACTGGCTACATGTCTACGAGGTTGTCCCCTCGGGACAACCAGTTTCTCAAGCGAGGGTGTGCACATACGAGTTACAAGAGCGACGCCCCTGTTCATGTGGAAAGACGATGGAGCGCGAATTTGAAGGCACCTTCCTTGCCTTCGATACGACTCGTCTCATCCACCACCGCCAACATAGTAAAGAACAACTGGGAGTCCGCTCCAAACGTGATTGATGCGGGGAATATCGGTAATTTCTTTTTGAACCGGATTTGTCAACGGCTTTTGAATCCCAGACGTTCTCCGCTTAACTGATTCTGTTTTATAGGACGCTGTATTTCAGCATTTAAAGGGACGCAATTCACTCAGGTTGTCAATCCAATAGCCAAAAATGACAAGTCCAGCACCGACATTGAGCCATCTTCTCGAAGCGACGGTTGTCCGTCAGAAATTCCCTCTTACATTTTGAGTAAGTACCGAGTAGGAGAAATCTTGGGACAAGGCACATTTGCCGTTGTGAGCGAGTGCACTGATCTGGCAGATAAGCGGTACGCATTGAAAGTTATCACAAAGCCCAGCAACAAGGACAGGCTAGACGTTCCTCCAGAGACTGAAGCTAGTGTTTTAGGACAACTCAGCCACCCGAATATCATTTCATTATTTGACCAGTATAATACAGAGACAAAGTTATATTTGGTTTTGGAACTTCTTGAGGTAGCAAACTGCAAAAGGTATTTTATTCCTTGAGCAGCGCCTTGCGATTGTTCCAGTACAAAAAAATATCCCAATTTTTTTCCCAGAATGGCAACTTGTATTCTGTCATGGCTGATGTGAAAACATTTGCTGAAGAGGAAGCCAAGGTTATGACAAAGGATGTCGCGTCCGCGTTGGAGTATCTTCATAAGAAAAACATCGTCCATCGTGACGTAAAGCCGCAGAATCTATTGGTATGACTGGTCGGTCATGAGATTCTTAAATTCTGGCGATGTAGCTCGTCATTTCTTTGTCATGTGCTTAGGTTTACTACTTAAACGAATTACCACAACAACGACGTCTCAAATTGGGAGACTTTGGATTCGCTCGAGTTATCCGGAAGTCGATTAACAAGTACTGTGGAACTCCCCGTTACATCGCCCCAGAAATGTTGGCCAAGGCTGGCTACGGTCTGAAGGTCGACATATGGTTAGGTTAACAAAGGATTTGTTCAATTATCAGTACAAATGTCATTATTAGCAGCAAGAATATGACTTTGGCTAATTCATATACTACGTTTTTGCAGGGCGCTGGGGGTACTTGTTTATGTGATGCTGAGTGGTCGCCAACCCTTTCAGAGCGATGGCTGCCAAAACACACTCTTTGGTCAAATACGACACGGGAAGATAGACTTGGAGTCGGGAGACTGGGAGAAGGTTTCGCAGACTGCCAAAGACTTCGTAGGAGGAATGATTGTACGGGATCCTAAAGCAAGGATGACCGCTGGTGAATTACTCGCTCATCCTTGGCTTGCTGTGAGCGCTGGCATTACTACTCTACAATATATGCATTACTTCACTTTCCAGGTGGTGATTTAAAAAAAAATGAAGTCATTTTGTAGGTAAGCAGTCAAGATCGTGTCGGAGAGCTGTAGACGCACATTTTTGTGGAACTACTGGACTAAGTGTCACCAAAGTCAATTTTTCAACAATCAGTAACCTCAGATCATAAATATCAGCTAAGTGTGTCGTGATTCAAAAAATTCTGTTACGATCAATAAAAAGAATATAAATGATCTACGTGCTTTTGCTTGGACTGAACTCCAGGACCTACTCAATCTATTGTTCCAATGCAGCAATAGATACATATAGTCACATTCTAAAATGTTCATTGTTATATGCAAATCTCTTCCAGTTTTTACATATCCGAGCTATTATTGATTATTGGTAGTTTGTCAAACATAATATACATTTACTCTGCTTCCCTAAGAGCAAGTGTGCCCAAACCGACGGGAGAAAGTGAGTATATCGCAATTTGGCTACAATGCAATTACTTTCATAAGCTCACGCTTACATTTAAGCAATTTACATGCCTTTGCACACTTACCACGAATACAAATGAAAAGCATGAAGATTTAGGGACGACGACGATATGACTTCAACACGTTTGACTCCAGCTGAATATTTCAAACCACAAAAGAACCATATATTCTATGCAATTCGTATCATCACCTCCTCTGGTTAAGGCACCGCTCAAAGTCAATTTCAGTGTTAATTTTTGAACACAGCCAATAAACCGTTCGTTTCAAATAAAATTTGAAGAATTGAAAAAAATAACCGTTGAATATGCAGAAACATGGATATTCCATAGATAGCACAAAGCATTGTTTGAACTTGAAAAATTACTACGCCGCCTATCGCTTATGTCTTCTTGTGGAACAAACAAAATTAGCAGAAATGCAAAAAAATCCGTGCCTCTCCTCTTACATGCATGTACACACACACACACAAAAAACACGTGCATAAAAAACTGACTATGAAGCCATGTGCTTGTTCCGAGTACAAAATGCCGGGTGCTGGCGCAAAAAAACGATTGCATCGTCAGATTTAATTGCGTTTAATATTATATTGACAGTTTCCTAAAATTCTTAGATATTTAAGAGACATCGGCAAAAAGCAGATAGACCGGGATGGCCTTAGCATCTTTCTCAAACCGATTTTTAGAGAAACTGTCGTGGCTGCGAGTGTGTACATAAAAAACGGCCTAAGTACGGCATGTGCTTGACCAAGAATCGTCTTTTTCACGTAAATAAATGGGAATAGATTGAAGGGACTCTCCTCAAGTTGCTTATTATTAGTTATTGGCATTCTCGGAGCACTCCTGCAGATTTTCTGGTGATCCGAATGTGAAAATTAGTGATTGCTTTTGGCAATATTACAAAAATACATTGCAGCTGTTTAAAATAAAGTCAGAGGAAGTTTGAAGTTGCGGCGTTTTCTAGTTCAAGCTATTTGATATTTTCTCGTGAATTTTAGTGTTTTTTGCAAGGCAGGTTTGCGCAGGTAGCAATTCGAGGTGGGGATCCATTCGTCGGATTTTGAGGTGGCTGACTTTATTGTCACTTCAATTTCATTGACGTTTTCTTTGGAATATAATAAATAGCGATCAATATTGGTGAGAATTTGAACGGTTTGTAAACGCAAGCGAATAGTCTCTTCCATCTCCATCACGAGACTGACATCCGGGAGTTGACCATAAGTGTGCTATCGACCACTTGATTGAGCTGGACGTTGAAGGTATTTATTTCATTATTTACGTTACCGCTGTGAAGTTTTTGATAATGTTGTGTGGCCACTGCCTTACGGTACAGTATGATGTTCTCTTTTCAGGAAGTAAAGCAATGGAGTCCTGCGTCAAATCTACCGAAAAACACTCCAGAACTGTGGGCGATCAGAAGTCAAAGTCAGTTCTAGAAAAGTCTGAAAATGGAAGCAATTCGCCAACCAACTCGACCACAAGCACCAGTGCTGGCCCATCTCACCCTATGAACACTCCGTTTTCGCACTTTCCCTCACAGATTCTTGACAAGTACGAGATTGGGGATATCCTTGGAGATGGGAATTTTTCTGTTGTTCGAGTCTGCACGGAGCGGAAATCAAAGCAACGCTACGCACTGAAAGTAATTGACAAGTCCATGTATAAGGGGCGCGACGTTCCTAACGACCAGGAGATTAAAATTCTTTCAAAAGTACACCACCCCAACGTCGTTGCTCTTTATGAACACTACGATTCTGAATACACTTTGTACGTAGTCATGGAACTGATGGAGGTAATACAATAGTAGTCTAATTTTGCAAACATTATTCCTACTTTGTAAAGGTGAGTTATACTTGAACGTGTCAACAATTTTCTTCTTCATTCCAGGCCGGAGATCTGTTCGATGCTATCAAGAGTGTGTTTAAATTTTCGGAAAAGGAGAGTAAGGTCATAACGAATGACATCGCGTCAGCTCTGGCGTATCTTCACAGTCATCGTATCGTCCATCGTGATATCAGGCCAGAGAATTTGCTGGTATGTAATTTACTCATTACTAAGGAAAGGCATTTCTGCTCTTTTTCGTCGCTCGATTCTGCTGCGAAAGGTGTCGAATTCTGCTTTTTTCTGCTTTCTTTAATATACACCCATAATTCATG
>JAHZMW010001947.1:0-18430 GCA_027743745.1 Alloscopus bannaensis | reverse complement strand
ATAAATGTCAATTACTATTAATGGCATTAAATTAATTGGCAATTAATTATTTGATGCCTTCCGTTGTTAATTTAATGGTTAATTGAATTAAATGATATAAAACCTATTAATGGTTAATGGTTAATGGCATTAACAATTTTGCCCAATTACGAAACCCTGAACAAATGTATTAAACTTGTTAAAATATACACCTAAATAAAACCGTGATGCAAATTTAATTCACTTTCCCGGTATGCTGGTTTATTAGTTTATTAGGGAGCATAAACCCTCTGCCGAACTGAACGTATCCAACCAGAAGCCATTTCAAAGTGGTCAGCAATGAGCATTTTTGCCGAAGACAGAGTGAAACACTCAATAGTCATTTTTTATGCATTTTGAAAGGAGTAATTATAACTTGAAATATTTACAACAATAAACTACGAAAAGATTATTAAAATTCACTTTACACTTTAACACATCCCTTTGGTTGTCACCTACTTTTGCGGTGTACTCTCAATCTGCCTCTCATCCGGAAAAATATCATAGTAATGTGGCGGAGGTTCCTCTGAAACAAAACATTCCAGCAAATTATGAACAATTAAGTAATTGGTATAGAAGCTATAGGCGCTAAGTGGACACTTGCCCATCTCATCTCTAAATCATAACTCGCGTGCATGCCATATGGCAATTAATTTTAATTTAACACGTCTGTGCCCCTTTTCATTAAGTGTATAACAAATATTTAAAAAATTAAAGACAGTCGTAGTTCCACTTTCTCTGGTGTTAGCACACCTGCGTGTGTGAACGTACCTGCACAAAAGGTATTATCGAAACCGTTAAACTTGACGTTCTCACAATCATTGCTCATATCACTCCAGCTGCCGTTAGAATTGGCTATGCATGATGCTACTCGATTGAAGTCATTGCTGTTCGGAGAAAAACGTTCAACGTCAATTAGTACTGCATGAGTGGGATGTGGGTTGTTTCTTTCAGGAGTTTCAATAATAAAACGGGCGACAGGAATGACGTTAGCGGCTGAAAGATATTTTCTCCCTGATAGACAAGGCAGCATAATTAGACAAAATTGTGAACTCACTACTACACTATTATAGTTCATTATTTGGAATGTTGAATCCGTGTCGGATTTTGTCAGAATTACTCTTACCAATGCAGTGACGAAGTCCGAAATAACAAAATAGGGCTACTAGTAGAGAATTGCCAATCAGAACGCCAAGAACAATGAGAGGATGACTTTCCAAAAAGCCTGCCATTGTAATCGCGCTATCACGCTAACCTTTGCGTATAAACATTGTAAATTGGCAGATTCTTAAATACAACCATGCAACTCAAGGGAGATCCCTGGTGGAATTGAAAATAATGAGAAATCTAAATCAGTCTTCTTTCAGCGTCAATCATTTACGTCTTGATTATTATCAGAGTTTAGAACTCATACGCAGCATAGGTACTTCCGGTGACGTAATATATGGGTTGCCAATTTTAAGGAAACCATTGTCGCCCGGAAATAATTGCAGAAAACATGTTGTTGCCGACAAATCAGTCGCCATCATTTGTAAGTTTATTTGATGCGCATTTTCCTTAGATTACATTTATGTGTTGAACTATTTTGCACATGTGTACTGTCCTGATGGAAAATATGACTTGAATACTACAGTTTCTTAATATATGAGACAAGGAAAAAACCTTGCTTGATTTTGTGGGGCTGTGTATTCCCACACCAAATCTAACCTCAACCGACAATGAAACAAAACTGTATCGATTGAAAATTCTATCAGCAATACCGCATGCATTGGGGGAAAGGTTTTTGCAAAATTAAATGCATTGTCAGTACCCCTTGTGTAACCATTTTATACAACCATTATAGTAGTAGTAAATTTCGCCTTGCCTTTAGAGTCTAAAGGCAAGGCGAAATTTAAAGCACCATTTATCATTATCATCTAAAGGCTTTAGATAATGATAAATGGTGCTTTTTACAGTGATAGAATGCGAATAGGTACCTCCATGTTTTAAGATGAGTGAAAAGATGAACGAGTCAATGTGTAAAACTAACATTTAAGTTTTTATGTTTTTTTATGAATTTTAAATTTTTCTATCGCATTGAATTTTTAAACTGTATGTAGCCCTGTTTTGTCTGGCGAGCTTGTAACTCAAACATTTAAATGGCTACAAATAATTATTTTTAAATTATGCTATTGCACTATATTGTGATGCAACTTATCGTAGTTGACACCGGAATTTCAGAATTCCAGAATTAGGCAGACATGAGTTGTGACACTCTTTCTCGGGCAGCCATCAGTACTTCTGGAGGGGGAAGCGATTTCCTATCACTGATGCTGGCTGGTCGTGCCATAGAAGCTCGCATTTCATCTGCTGGAATGTACTGGTTGTTGGGAGCATGTCCAACACGACGGCGACGACGAATTGCTACTGCAAGATTTTCTGAAAGCACAAAAGCCATAATAGCTAAATAATATTGCTTTTAGGCTGAAAAGAAAAGATGTCAAAAGACATTGGGGGCAAAGTGAGAATGCTTACGTTTCAAGGGTGCCATCATGTAAGACTTTATGATAAGAACCACTCCGAGAATGAAGCAAATGATGATGAGTACGGTAACAATTCCCAGCAAAACTTGAAACAAACTAAATTATCCTAAAATTAGCTTGTTTGCTTAATTTGTAGTAATAGAAAAAAATCTTGCAGCTTTACCGTTCGTGGACGATGTTGTTGTTGGGTTTTGGAGTTACTGAAGTTTTTATAATTCCAGAATTGGTTTGGAAGTCAGTGTTTTGAGCGAAATAATTATTATCTCCATACGGAGAATATTCTGGTCGGTACGTCCAGTCATCGCTACATCTAGTCCAAATCCAAATATGAACGCATAAAGTTAGGCGAGTTTGTTGGCACTGACTTTTAAATACTTAAATTACCATAATATATATCCCCGTACCTGGAAATGCAACTGACAACATAGGAGAAACTCTTTCCACCATATTCAGCACCGTAGGGCAATCGAATCCGGATGCACCTCCGACCTAAATAGTTCTCAGGGCAATTCACAGAAGGCCAATCTGAGCTACTGAACACACCTGAGATGAGTGTGGAGTTTGGCGGATTAGCAATAGGCCCCATTTCTGGTTTAAACAGGAATGCTTTCACTAAAATTTGAAATTTCAGCGAGACGGACAAGTGCAAATGAAAAAAATGCTACGACTTCTGGTTATGTTAACGCTTGTTTCATTGAATGATAACCATAAGTATATATGAGTATACTGCCCAAACGCTGGAAATATATTTCTGGAGATGTATCATCAGAATTAGAATCGCAAATGCGAACATCCTGACGTCAACTTTATAAGAAGTTGGTTACGCAGGAAAACCGCATTAAAATAAAATCCTAGATGTAGCTTGAAAGTCTTGGATAAGAATCATGTGCTTTGCATTTCTTCTGTGGTGTGCGGTTCTTGTGACGCACATTGATTTCATTACAGAGTAATAAAGTAATCGCACTATTATGTCTATTGTGCAGAGTGACCGTGTATACATGAATGTCATTTGAAACAAAAATAATTTCGCAATGATTTTCATTCTTCTCCAGCCCAATGATTATATTATATTAAAACACTTTGAGCAGTTATTTACACTTACATGTACAGCGTGATATACAAAAGTTTGACAATTTGGTGTTGTTTGTAGTTTGCGTATAAATACATGCAACTTCGTACCGTTTTAGATTCTCAGGCATCACGTGACCTGCTGTTGATGTTATTGGCATTGATTAGGAATGTCTTACTTCGACACACAGTTATTGGTGGAAGGGTGAAAGAGTGTTGGCAGTTATGAACATCAATCAATACTACAAATATTCCAGAAGAAGCACTAAATACGTAGTTCTCATACTACTTGTATCTTTGTACGTAAAAGTCACGACGAAAATGTTCCTCTGCAGTAGTATCCGTCTTTGGTGTTTTCCTTAATCCAACTGATGAATGACTCTACTCGAGAGAAGATTGGAGGAAAATCTAGCACAGTACATCCTTCACCGTGGCTGACGATTCCGATCTGACATATCCATAAAATCGTATTGCCAAAATCCACAGTTCACAATCAAATTATTATGCATTCTGATGTGAATATTTGCAAACCTGAGAGTAGACTTCTCGGTGTCCGTCCTTCACCATTAGAGGACCTCCGGAATCACCTTTGCAAGGCTTGAAAATGCAAAATTAAATGTCATTTCTTTTGCTCTCGCTTCACTCAATGTTTAAAAATTTCATGGTCTTTTAGTTGAAATATAATATGAATGCTTTACGTCATCTTCTGGAGGACTCATATGCACGCAAATCATGTTATCTGTTACAGGTATCTCAACGGAACTGTAATTCTGGGCACAAATTTCGTTTGAAACGACGATGGCCTAAATCGCATAGCAAATTGCGGTAATCAGTACATTTTCCTTGAAATGCAATGCAAACCTTCTCAAAGGAGTCTACTGTAACTCCTGGAAAGCGCTGCTAGATAGTATTCTTTACGCTCACCTCAGCTTCTTTTAATGCGTCTTCGGTATGTTCCGTTAAATTGAAAGATCCCCATCCTGTCATGTAAGTCAAAGTGCCCACAAATGGTGAGCCATGCTGTTTTAAACATACCGGTCTTATAAAGTTGTTCACTGTCACTGGTTCGTCCAACTTTATCAGGCATACATCGAAGTCGGCAGTTTCATAGTCAAACCTAAAAATTCAAATCTAAATAATAAATCGAGCTTTGAATACACCAGTGAATAGTTATTAAACCAGTGACTCACTTAGGATGCGAGATCACTTTTCCAATTCCCAAATTCACAAACATGGAAGCATTCAGTATGTAATTAGATCCGAGGTAAAGTCGGAAGTTTTCTATCCCGGTGTCCATCATGTCAGGGATGCAGTGCGCTTATCATTGGTTATTGATAAAAGTTGATTAAAATACACGTAAAAATGAAAACCTGTGTTTTCCGTTAAACCACTGCTTTACCTGCTGTTAATATGTATCTAGAAATAAATATTGTTTAATTAGTAGAAGTTGACAAGCTGATTGATAACTGAATAAATGCTAGAATTAATGAAAAGTGTACCTATCATTAATTAGAGTTGCACCGCAGTACGCCACAGGATCTTCCAAAATCTATTCAAATAGGAAATACGTATTTGCTTTGAATAGAATTACGACGATGATAAATTTTTAGCATATATCCGATAAATAATCATCCATACCGACACGTTCACAATTGAAACCATCCATGGCCTAAATATAATAAGTCAACCAATATAATAAGCACACTCATTCTTAATGTGTAACATTTCTGAATTTATTTATACCAAGCATGGTTTTCAGAATAAGTTCCCCGAGAGAGAATAGTTGTAGCATCGTGATTCTTCAGCCCACAGTCGCAATCCAATTCTAAACTGTAAGCAAGTTTGTCAATCACATTTTTATATTGGGGAACAATTCAACCCGGAATTAACTCTTTCATTTCGCATAGAATGTATCACTTACAGATTGCGCGACTCTACAACACGAATTGAAAAAGATAGTGCTAGAAATAGGCAAAAGCTAATTACACTCTTACTGAGCCACATGCTGCACACAACTAAAGTCGAAAACAGAATTATCGATTATCAGGAAGATTACGCACGTTACGCACATGCGCTGACCTAAACAGATAGACTTTGCAAATATCTGATTGCGGCGATGCAAGGCAGTGGAGCGATAATACCTAAGTAATTCAACCTGCCTCAACATAACGCGTGCCTACGTCCGCACTAAATACTTATCTAAAACGAAAGCAAAATATCTTTGTCTTGGTTCGAAATTTGTTTTCATACAATACTAGAGTTTGCATGTCGTCCTCCAAAGACTATTGCCGGCTATTCAAAAAAATTTAGTAGCTTGCAAGCAAAAAGATGCTATTTTTGTATAGTATACTTAGCAGCAGCACTTGAGGCTTGTAGTCTCCTATACTCTGCATTGCAGAGTCTGCAATAATGTTTTGGATATGAGATATTGGCATCTTCGAATTATTTAGCATTTATTATTTCACGGAAAGACCGTGAATTTATAGCGTCATTTAAATGCAAACTATCTACTTAAAATAACTACGTAAGCAACAGGGGACACGAGGTTCTTTGCCTTTCCCTTTCCATGTTTTGTAATTTCAAGTGACGTCTGTGGAATTGTGCCCAAACACTTCCTTTAGATGAAATAAATTCATGTTTTCACAATTTTATTATTATGACACCTTTTTACTATCGTTTAAACACTGGATACACTAATTAGATCACCGCATCCTAGGTACGGATTGAGTTAATTGCATACACAAACACTTAATATGTATCAGTGCATTATTTAAAGAGACCTTGGTGGTAATTGGCAAGCTTTAACTGCTAAATCGCGAGAAATTCCAATTTATACGCATGCATCATTTCTCAGGTCAACCCTGCAACAGTGTTATGATAAAAGCGATGACGTTTGCAATTTATAAACCAAACATTAAACACAAACCATGTTTTAAACTATATAGAAGCAAAGAAGAAGAACCTAAATGTGAAGTGTGATTCAAGCTATACATCGCGTAAATTAAAATCATGCAAGTCAACCGCTGACGACAACTGACGAAAACGGCAAGACGTCAATGGTAGCTCGTAGGTAGAATAGCAGTATTCACTGGTCATAATGTTCCGGACAACCTCTCTGCTGGTAATGAGTAATCTACTTTTTATCGTTAGAGTAAAAAACTACTCTAAGCCTTTATGTAATATATATAAGATGGAATATATAATCATAAATGGTTTTCCGCATGTGCTTTGCAAACACAAATTAATTTTATTAAGTGCACTTTATAGTACCTTTCTGCTCATGTCCGAATTCGTTTTCCACAGAAAGTACTGACGATTTTCGCATTGACAATTGGTATATTCAATAGCTGAAGGTCAATATAGAGATCAGATTTGAAATAAACCCCGATTAGATATAAGCGCAACGGTTTTTAGCAGCAATAACTAACCGAGACTTGTCAGTACTTTTGTATAAAAATTATTCGAACTGCCTTCGCAAGTATTTATTCCCATTTTATAGTGTACTACTGCGCGTATTCCCGTATAACACGGCCTTAAGTGGTATGTTACATGGTACATCAGCATTGTATTATGCATACATATATCAATCTTCCTATTTGAGGTTCTGGTAATGGTTCGAGTGCACATAAGCCATCGAGTGCACATTGACATGATCTTGTGTTTACTGCGGATGAGGTCATCACTTTCACTTTAAGGTAATTTACTTCTTCACTTGCAGGCCTCCATTTAATGATTTCAAGATGGACTAGCTACCAACTGAAGAGCACCTCTGTTAACAAATGTGTTTAGCAATTTTGGCGCTTATGCATTGTTGCAATTTTTGTACACAAAGTGTGTTGCTTACTTCAAGCAGTATTGTGTGGTAAACAAGCAGACAAGCACTATTCTGTATTGACGCTGTGCTGGGCACTGGGCACTGTCTATTGTACGACTCGTGAGATTTTGCATGCATGAACACGAGATTCCCAAGGCCCTGACGTGATAACACCATGTGTTGACACTGCCTCACGCTCCTGCGGCAGCATTTGGAGGATGCCGTGCCGATGTCGACATTGAAAACTGAACGAAGCCGATTTGGAATATCGCAATCATTTTCGTATTATACCTCTTCAAAAGCACTTCCTTATGAGAATACTCAGTCTAGCCATATGGACCTTGTGCATAATTCATCATACAGTTGAGTTTAAAAGTAACTGTGAATAAGCAATATGATCCAGTGTCAAAGTCATATCACCGTTTGGACTATTATACTAATTATAGCAGCGTACCGTGTTACCTACGACTTCCAAGGATTTCTCGTAACTGCTGGTACAGTCTCAACAAATCACAAAATAAAATGTCAAAAGTAGTGACCATTATGGCACAAAATCCAATCTGCTTACCCACAGAGTGGAAGAAAATAGACAACCCATGCCTGTGTCAAGAGTTTCGGTGCAAAGACGGCGTTTTCTGCCTGCATGCAACCAAAGTATGCAACGGAGTTCCGGATTGCATTGGCGGAGAGGACGAGAAGAACCCTTCTGGCACAGGAAAGTGTGTTCGCAAACGTGCGAATTGCGGGTATGTTCTTCAAATCCTCAAATAATCCCAACTATAGACTTGTTATTTAGTAAATGGATTATGGAAACCGATATAGGAAAGATGAATTCAAATGCAAGTTTGGCGACTGCATAAAACTGGAGAAGGTATGCGATGGCACTATAGATTGCTGGGGTGCTGTGGATGAAGCCATTGACTTCTGCACGTGGGTGCACGGGAATGAAACAGAAATTAATTCTGCTCAACACGACCCCAATCCCAAGTCATGAATTGACAGAAGTACAGATAATGGATGAAGTTGTGTGTATTTACTAAACAAATCCTTGTGAATGCTTTTGTTTTTATTTTATGTACGTTTTATTAGTAAACTTTTAAAGAATTCCAATTCAAAAATTAACAAAACATTTATTCTGTGCATCAAAAAGACTTGCGACAATATGTGGCGTCCTGCGTGTTTTCCTGTATCCACTCAATGAATGACGCTACTCTAGCGTAAACCCCTGGAAATGAAGGTTTCGCACAACCAAAGCCAAATGATACAACACCAATCTAACAAATAGGCAAGAGTGACCTTAATTTAACTCCTTTCGCATGATTATTTTTACATCCAATAGTATTAATTACCTGGGTGTAAGTCTTCAAATTATGGTTTTTCATAAAAAATGGTCCACCAGAATCCCCTGTTCCATCCAGGTTAAAACAATTAAAAAATTTAATACTTCTATGTGTAATTTTAGTAATTAGAGATTGCTGGAAATCGTGCAAGCTTACCTTGACAAGAGTCTTTGCCAGGTAAACTAGCGCATATCATTGGATTTTCTATTTTGATGTTGACTTTGGAGTAATCCTTTTTGCATTGAGAATTGCTGATCACTCTGACCTGTGTCACAGTGTTCTTAGAATTCAATTGGCCTAATGTTGGATTTGTGAAATTTAAGTATTAACCTTAACTTCACGTAATTTATCGACTCCTGGCTGGTTAGACTTGATACTGCCCCATCCCGCTACGGTTCCAGTCAAACCGACGTACGATGAGCGAAACGGTTTTAAGCATATTGGACCCACGTTGTCAGAAAACGTAACTGGCTCCACAAGCTTGACTAGTGCTATATCATTTTCCATCGTTTTCGCCACGTAGCTTTGAGATCAAAATATTGTAATGCGACAGTCATTCACAAAGCATGTCGTTCAATTTTATTTTTTTTAAATTGTACTTTGGATGCATTTTTATCGACTTGATTGCAACTCGGATGGCATTTGGGTTGGAAATTGTATTGCTTCCAAAGAGTGCCTCAACTGTGGTCGGATTCTCAGTTGGTACATCCGTTATGCAGTGTGCTGCAGTCAGTAAGTATCTTTAAAAAGATACGTTTAATTATGTTAAGTCATCTCTATTTAAATAGGCACATCTAAGCTTACATTTCTCAATCATTCTTGAAATTGTTACTGACTGCGTGTTAATGAGACTTGCTCCGCAATACCCCATTGGCTTGGTTCCACCTGTCTGTTAGAACAGAATCTCAACATGTTACTTCTGATAGAAGCTTCAGATACTGACTATGAGTTTTGATTGATGATGCGCGTAAATTCCCCGGTTCCAAACTTCAATTTCAATTGAGCACCAAAGGAATTTCCCACATCTCAAGCAGAAGTTTGCCATATCTCAAGTGGTCATTGTAATACGGTAACGAAAGTGGCGGAGCGACTTACTTGCACCAGAGAAGCCAGCCATGGCCAAGCATTTTCATGCGATAAGTGACCTCCGACAATTTTCACGGGTTCAAAAGGTCTTGCTCCACAAGTGCAGCTTGGATTGATTGTCACTGTTCTTCTTTCCCTAAATGAGTCATTCAAGAATTAAGTCTGAATGCGCAATCGTCCATATAGATTTGATGTGACAATCTCACGTTTTCCGCGTGTGAAAGGACAAAGACTGCTGCCTATCAGTTCTGAGAACTCTTGAAAGTGGACCGCCACGGTGCGCTGGGTGCTGTGGGAAAATATTGCTTGCAGTAAATGACGTGAATGAATGATTACCGCTTTGTCTGGACACAGTCCAAATTCTCTCAAAATTAGTTTCATGCTGGAAAGTGATGGTGATCACACAGAAAAATGAAATTACAGCAAGAGTTAGTTTATTTGTATTAGCAGTCATTTTAGATCGGACAGATCACTTTTCCAACTGCGGCGAAAGTAGACTGACTTCAGTAGAAAGCACGGAAGGAGCAAAAAGCAATTGCTTAAGATATCTACATTTATACGTATTTGCAATAAAAATGTCCAAATTAGTCCTTGGGAAATCTGCATTTCATGATTCAACCAACAAGTGCAGTTTGGAATTTCGAGTAAATTATAATTGATACTGAAGGCTAGTGTATTCAGCTGTAGCGGATGTAGATCATTAAAGTAGAAATTTTAACAAATGGGGATTTTAATGGGGATAATATTACATACACGCAATCTATTGTCTGACATCTCTCCAATTTGTCAGTTCAGGAAATGTTCTGTTTACAGAAAAATCGGAAGTGGAGACCTGCATAATGTGCAGTAATTAAAACCATTTTATGAAAAACATAATACTTATTATCAATTACTAAAAGTTTTCACATTTAATGTTCATAATAAGTTTCAAGATTAGTTCTACAATGCAAATATGAAGACGTAGAGTTCCTCCTCGTATAAGGCGTTTATGAAGTACGATATACACGATCTCATTCCACATTGAATCATTGAGAACAGTATTAATTTTGCAAATACGTGTACACAAAGTTTAAGCACCTCTACTCTAATCATAAGCACAGTTATGGAGTTCACATGCACTACTCATCATTGTTACCTTCCAGCAAATTCTTAACTTGTAACATCAAACGAGTAAATATTTTCATGTTGAACTTTCCGGAGATAACGTCAGCGATAACAACGTCCACACATCCACACTTTATGACTAGATTCTGACGATTCCATGCAAAGTGTACTTAAATGCATGAGCATAAGTGTGCAAAATTGCATATTACATAGGTATGTTGTATACCTTACATTTATCCTTTGCACGTTCTACGTATATAAATACAAATCGCAAACTCCACTGATTGACTGATTGCAGGCAGAACAAAGACAACGTAGAAAGCGTTTGTTTTTACTGCGTATTAATATTAAGCTTCTCATTGTAGCAGTTATCATTATTCACAAACCCGTTGAAACATTCAGTTTTGAGACATTCCTTCCGCTCCAATTTCTGAAGTTAATACTAGAGACACAGAAACATTGCTACGTCATTTTATTACTTGAAATTTAAGTATTGTATCTAGAGAGTTTCCTGTTGTATTATAGAAAAACATCTACTGGGCAATCTGAACTTGCGTTGAGCCCGGGGCAAAAAAATAGGGCAAAACAACTCTAGCGATAGAAGCAAAAGAAGTGGCAATATTTACACATTTGTACACAAACAACAGACTCCGTCCACCGTGTTGTTTTCGACTGCAGAGTGCAGATATCAAGTCAGAATAACAAAAATACCATGAAGATGAACAAATATAAAATCGCTCTAGAGTAAACAAGTGACGGAGACTCTCTCGGTATAAAAAATTATTACGTCTGGCTCTAGTCTAGCTCCCTGGAATTTCTCCAACATCTGCTCCTAGTTCGCCGCTTCTTTCTATAAATACCGGATATTGGTCGGCTTTTCGATTTCCCGAAGTTCCGATTCAGACGACAATGACCAACGTCCGTAGACTTCAAACCGTGATCTCGTTTTGTGAATGAGAGCTCTTTGGAACCGTGTTGTTGGATGGTAATTTTTTCGCAATAGTTGTAATATTTTGTCTAACTTTTCTGTAGTAATTATTTGCTAAATGTTATGTTTTGTTGTTTGTGTGTCTAGGTTGGCGTGATTATTTGTGAAGATGACTATTAAGAGTAATGTGCTCTCCAGAAATGTCGTGGCTCAAGTGTTTGGATCTGAGGTGGAAATATCGGCTCGCCCACTGGATGATTCGGGGGCGGAAATCAGGGAGAAGGCTGTTGCTGATAACATGATACGTTCCGCTCATGTTGGGAGTAATCTTGTAGAAGTAGCGAATCACGACGGAATTAAGCCGACAAAAAGTCCGAGAACCAGCCCGGCGGATGTTGAAGTTAGTTCCGGTGAAGAGAAGAAGACTGATGAGTGAGTGAGAATAAGCAGTTTGTTTTATATATAAGGATCAGCAGGATGTATGCAGTTTTCTTTTACTTGGTTACTTTCGAACTGAAGATGTAATGTTAAAAACTTTCAGAGGTTTTGCTGATGCACTGGGACATCACATTACTAAGCAATTGGAGACCGTTATGGATGAGACAAGAAAGCATCAAAAGGTTGTCACTCCGGAAGGGAAGTTAGGTCCAAACGTGGTTAAATATGACGTTGGAAGTCATGTTGGGTCTTTCATTATAAGTAATGATAGACTAGGCGTCAACTCCCAATGCAATTTCGGTTCTGTAAAAGCGAGTACCTGTGTGTTTAAAGGTAACAACTTAACTTCAAATTACAGTCCTATATACAATTGAAAATTCACTGAATTGTAGTTTGTCTTGTCTTGCTGACGCTCTGCATGTTGTTGATAAATCGTAGGAAAATGGCAGTACGAAGTGCAATTAGGATCGAAAGGAGTTATGCAACTTGGCTGGGCTACGGTAGACACAAAGTTTTCACAGGAGCGAGGTGTAGGTTGGTGGATTCTGAATTATTGTTACTACGTAATCATTTTGAATGTTTTACCGTGTAAATGAATGCTATTCAATTCGACCTGATGATTCTAGGTGACACAATTGACTCGTATGCTTATGATGGAAACCGACTGAGAAAGTGGAATAAAACTACCTCGCCTTATGGTGAAACTTGGCAGGTAGAGTAAGATTGCGATCATAGTCATAGATAGTAGTATAGTAGTATTTTCCGCTGAGATGTTAATAATCTGTATGCTTCAATAATTAATTCCCGCAGGCTGGTGATATAATTGGTTGCTGTATTGATCTCGATGAAGGCAGAATTGAATTTTATCGGCAAGTCGTATTTACATAAAACCTTATCAAGTTTATCCAGTGTTTATACTTTTATACTAATACCGAGGTACATTTGCATAATCTGAACTATTATGTTCTATAGAAATGGAAAATCGCTGGGAGTCGCATTTAGTAATATAAGAAGAGGACCTGGAGTTGCGTATTTTCCGGCAGCAAGCTTGGCCTTTGGGGAAAATGTGGTATCCAACTTTGGAGCCACACCCTTTCAATACGGAATTGTGGGGTTTTCGCCATTGCAACAAGAGAGTTCGTTGGATAATGCAAAAACTGACCTGCTACTTGGTTGGTTTCATACCGTGCTTTCACTTTATCCGGAATCGAAGTTTCGTCTCGACTTTGGAGGAAATAATAGTCAAGATTACGAATCATTGCTGGTTATAACCAATCGATTGACGGAGTTTTTAGGTCCTCATTTACAATGTGGATTTATAGTAGAACAAAGTTTTTTCCCTTTCTTCGCATCCTGCCTTGGTCTTCCTCGGAAAATCTCACACGACGATCATATATCGGACTTGGTCGTCTCTTATGAAAAGACTGATTTGCTACTCGACATTTTATGGACATTTCTTGAGGTTAATGAGTAATTAATAATGCACTTTATTCGCAGTTGAAACAAATGTCAACTTTTTGCAATATTGGTTTCAGGAAGCAGAGATTAAGACTCTCTTGGAAAGAATGTGCATCATTTTAATGAATCAATTCCGATCCAACTCTCTTAATTTATCTTACCCATATCAACACCACAGCCTGTACTGTATGCTTGCTCTCACGCGACATCGGACAACGCGAAGACATTTAATAAGATATCTCTTATTCGATAAAACAAAGCAAGTTCATCATTCAACCATTCGAAAATTGTGTTGTACTCTTAATGATTTCTTGTAAAACGCTTTAATTTGAACCATCTAGGCTTATGCATTTTCTTCACATCCGTCCCATGGATGAAACTGTTCTCAAAGAAGTGATACAGGAAACGTGGTGGCCTGGAAAATCACCTGTGAATTCAAGTGGTGCTTTGGCATACGAACAAATGTGTCAAGTTATTCAGGAAAGGATTAACGGTATATTTTTTTCACTTTAAATTAGAGTTCTCAGTTTAGGTCTGTGGCTAACGCAATGCCGTTTTTGGCTGTAGATCTACAAAGCGTGCAGGTTACTCTACTAAAGAATCTGCTAACTAATACTGATGGAACTGATAAACGTCCCTCTTCGAGAGCTTTGTTTCTCCGGAAATTTCGTCAATTCATTCGCGACATTGTTCGGGTTCGACATATATGTAATTTTGATGATACTACTATTATTAACTCGGTGTATATAAGGTTTATAAATGTTTGCATTTGCTTCTTTTTTTATATTATGGCAGCCCGGGTCTGTTCTTCACCAACCTGTCAATAAGGCAATGGCAACATTCTTTTGTTTTGTCCGGACTATTACGGAATTATATTCCGAAGAAGTTGATACCAGCAGCAAAAATAAACTACCAGACCTACCCAGTTCAATGTTCTACGACACTTCCGTATCCTATTTTGAACTGGAAAGAGTTGGGGGGCTGGCAAGTTATTTATACAAGACACATCACGGAGAAGTGTCTCATGCTCTCAGTATTCCCGATTATATTTCTACCTCCACAACACCTCCTCCAACTCGTGCACCACATGCAGGCATCCACCGGGAACATCGCGATACACCTTTTCCGAGTGCAATTCATTTGAACACTCCAATTCCTTCAGAAACAGAAAACGAAGATACAACAATAGTAGAACCTTCACTTGATGGGACACAGTCAGCGTTACCGACTTCGACGATCACAATTGCTGTGCCTCGTATTCAGCCAATGGCAGTTGAACCCGTCGTGACTGTTGCAAATGATGGGGCAATTCCAACCACCGGCCAAAATGTGACGCTGACACTGACCGCTCAAAGTGGGCCAGTTGCAAGAATTGAAGTTCAAGCATTATCGACACCTAGATCAGTTGCTCCTCAGACTATACACCTACAAAGGGATCAGAATAACGGAACTAATGTAAGCGCAACAAGTTCTGCAGACGAGATTCCTACCGCTCCTGTTCCTCATCTTGGAACAGCACTAATAGCAGGAACACCAAGGCACAGTTTACATGTTATGTATTTACGAATGACATTAGAATCTAACGGGCAAATACTAACTGTGATATATTTGTATTATCAACACCAATAGCGGTCACAGCATGCTGATTCCTATGCTAACTGACTTTCGAAACCTGATTGCACAAGGAGAACACGGATTTACCTATTTTCCTGGTGGATTCCTTGGAATACCAGGAGGAGGTGTGGAAAATCGTAATTCTGTACAACCCCATAATCCAGCTGTCGCTCTACTTGGAAAGGACTGTGGTATGATGGATGCACGAGCAAGTCTCCGAGAACTACTAGATGATGCTATCATCATATACTCGTGTGGTATGCAGCGTCATATAGAAAAGGTGAGTTACTTGTTATTTAGGGACGTCAGTATAGATGCAAATTACTTTCCAATGTAACATAATTAAGAAGCAGTGGTATTTATATTTTCAGATAGTTACACTCAGAAACACTATGGAAGACTATGTGAAGGCTCTGAAACGAACCACAGCTAATCTGAGCAGTGATTCTTTGACACAGAGCGAGAGAACGGAACTTCAAAAATCCTTAGAAATATTTTCTGGCAAGCTGGACGAACAAGCTCGGCACGTAGCTTGGATTAAAAGCGTCGTATTTACCGCAGAACGGCAAGCGTTGGTGTACCAATTGCTACGAAATATGCTCGCCACACTTAAATCAGCTTCTAAAGAGGGGCCACTTTTTACCTTCGTACCTGAACATTATATATCCACTTTAATCAATTTGACGTGGTGTCTGCTGACACAGATGCACCCTACAGTTGCTTATACATCACTTCCCGGTAATTTGTTTGTCAGCATTTGTCCAGCTTTTACTCATTGAGGATAATATTTGATAAATTTACAGGCAGTATTTGCTTTCATAATTTTGATATCAATTGGATATTGCTTATAGGAATTGAAGGTGTTTTGTGTGAAGTCGCCGAGTTTGTCGCAACGCACTTTGCTGACTCAAGAATCATCATTGCAGACACAAAAGACACCTTAACGCAGGCTTTAAGTTCATTTATATGCAACAGAGTAATGTTGACTGCGTTGGAACAGATGCCTCAAGAATCAAAGTCGACAATGGTGAAGGCAATATTAAGACCATATGAAAATCGAGCTTGGGCACAAAGTAATTGGATGCTGGTTAGGTTCTGGCAAGGGTCTGGCTTTGGATTTCAATTTCCAAACGCTTTGGAAGCCAGGCGTTCTTTTCGAGCAAAGCCAGTTCAAGATGAATTTGGGATATCGACCAATTTGCGTAAGTATTATCATCGTTATTATTTTTTATATTTTCCCGATATGCTGATGAGAGACTTACACAAATTAATTTCAATTATCCAGCCCCAACCCCATCGCCAGTTCTCCAAAGTCATGTAGCAACTGCGATGTTAGAAAATCAGACATTTGCGGTTAGCTATGTGCATTCAGTTTTGAATCAATTAAACTGGGCGTTTTCAGAGTTTGTGGGATTACTGCAAGAGGTGAATATATTTATACATATATTCTGATTCTTGGTAGAACCTACACTAGAAAGATTCAAATTGATAGAATTGTGTATATTTTTACGGTTTCATTGATTAGATACAAAATGCTGCACAAAGACCAGAAAGGGTGTTCATTGAATCTCGTCAACTTAAAATCTGCTGTACCTGTTTTGAATTAACTCAAGCACTCTTGAGAGTTATGGAGATGATATCTAATATTGCGTCCCCAGTAATGACCGATTCTTCAAGAGATTCTGCGGACCCATTGCTAGCTCGTCTTTGCATGGTATGAATAATGGATTCTGATTATATTTAAACTTCTGCAACAGAAAAGCAATGATGATAACTACCTCAGAGTGTGACTAATCGAGTGGAGTTCTTATGTCTTTAGATGTTCCTGATGATATAAGTGAGACTGAAATCAGTACGCTTGAGAAGGTTGTAACGCATTTACAGACAATGTCAGACAAATTGCAGACAGAAATGGATACCTTGGACGATGATGAAATCTGCACAATTTGCTATGCGTATCCCAAAAATACAACCTTCAAGCCCTGCAGTCATCGTGCTTGCAAGTAAGTGTTTGTCTAAATTAGTTGATACAATTCTAATCCCATGAGTTTGCGAGCTTGTTATGTGATGATTGCTTTCCTTTTGTGAATCTTACCTTAGGACTTGTATACTGCATCATTTGATGAACCGAGGCGAGTGCTTTTTCTGCAAGGCAACAATCCAACAAGTAGTTACTGATGATGGAGCCAAAGTTTACGATTCATCTACAGCTTAAGAAAAATAATGACGATCACGCAAGGCGAGCTGTTACGTTTCAATAACTGATGACTAGTTGAAGTAATTGTTTCAACAACTCACTCCAGAAATATTAACTTGTAATTGTAATTACCCACGTTCTGATTGAATCAATGGAGTACTTTTTTAATCTCAAAATGAAAAAAACATTTCGTCGGTTGAATTGGTACATTTTTACCTCAGCATTTTTACCTCAGCAGTCATCGTTCATCTCCCTGAATAACTTACGCTTGTATATTTGTGAAGTGAATGTGCGCGTGATACTGTCTCGGATGAAATCGTTGAATTTTTAGCCGTTGAGCTATAGTTTTTTCATATAAATACATATTAAACTTATTGCTGTTGGCCTGCTTTGACAGTTGTCGTTTTCAGACTACACGAAGTTGTATCCAGAAAAGTCAACCGACTGTGATCAAAGTTCTAAAAACCTGATATTATGCCTACCACGAAAACTGTAATAATGCATTCTTATCTATTGTATTTATCCTTCATATACCAGCATATTTATTTTACCGGGTCGTTTTTATCAGAAATTAACACATTGTTGATGGAATTGAAATAAAAATATCAATACTCAAATACAACGTTTTGTAAACTCATTCCAGAATAACACAATTCCAAATACTGTTTCATCATCCTTCTTGCTGTTTTTATTTCAGGCGTTTAATATTTCGAGTAGGCATATATTTTTGTTAAAATCATCACTTGTATACTCGGTGTTTAATTAGGTGGAAATGAATGGGTCAATCAGTAAAAAAAAGTCGGAATCAGCAAGAAATTCTCTGCATGAGTAGCACTCGGTGCA
>JAHZMW010001946.1:0-17021 GCA_027743745.1 Alloscopus bannaensis | reverse complement strand
CACAATTTTTTGAAATGTTTTAGTAATTTTTGAGGCTAGGTTCTCCTTTGACAGAGCCCGAGTCGTGACATTAACATTTTTAGTGTTAAGAATCAGATAACCTTGGAAAAAGTATTGCTTAAGCAGAATTTTAAAAAATGAATATCTTCCATTTTGATTAATTTTAGGGTCTATGTGGGCCTACAAAATCGACGTTCGCGACCCAGCCTGTTACAACATTCTGGATTCAATGACCGAATCCGATGGGGAAGGGCTCCTGATGAAGTCTGAGGCGACTTGTGTGACCCTCTTCCAAACCTCTGATTGCACCGGACAAGGAACCCAGTTTAAGGGGAATTTGTCAGAAATGAGTGAGCTCAATTTGTGGGGATTCATTGGACCTCCGAGGTCACTCCGTTTGTGTTCTCCAGTAGCTTTGATTATATAATTAAAATGTCAGTGCATTCTTTAAATGCAGGCTACGCTTTGTTGTAAAATATTGTGAAAAATAATTTTTATTTCGAATAAATCAAAATACATAAGTCAACAATAATACATTAATGAAAACGTTTCAAAATTAGCATAATTTGAAGGATTTGATAACCCCATCAACCCCCTTCTCTCGGAGCACAAATCGCTGGAAGCCTTGCTGTTGCATGGTCCAAAAATCCGAAAAAATCAAAACCGGCAACCCTCCGCAAGCGGAACTGGAAAATAATCGGACACAACCGGTTCGAGTAGTCATACTCCAATTTTTGCCATCCACGTTCCTTTCTCCGGGAGGGATGATTGTACAACTCTTGTCAGACTCGGCCATGTCGAAGGAGTAGAATGGGTTGGTCTTGGAGTCAGTGCTTGCCTGTAAAAAGATCAAAATCACTTATAAAAAATATAATTTGCAGCCATTTGCTACATTTGAATTTTACTGGACGTACCAGCTTCTTCCGAAGGTTGGAAGGAGATGATCCCATTTTTTATCTCGGACCCAGAAGCGAAATGTTTGATAAGTGTCATCCAAGCGACCAGGGAAACCAACATAAGCGTAAATGATTTCATGGTTTAGCAATCACTTTGCAAAATATTGATGAATCGGGAAGTTCTTCCTTGTTTCAGAGACAAGTATTGAATGCACGAAAGGTAAAATTTTCTATGAGTTTTTTCACCTGAAATGGTTTTAAAAAAATATGTATGCATGCATATATTTTTAGTGCTCACGTCTGCAAGTCATGCCGAGTACCACCAAATTAAAAATAGCATTGTGGATCGTGAAGACCTTTTTGCTTTAAGACTATAATCTGGTGAAGGGACTTAAAGAGGGCTCACTTTCAGAATTAAATACGTTTAATATCAGTGACAAGAATATGGAAAGAGAAAGGGACAAAGTTAAAAATGTTTTAAAATGTTAAAAAAAAATATATATCAGGCAATTGTGTGGCAACCTGTCTTTAAAAACCTGTGAGAAATATTGCTTGCTCATAATGTTCGTATACCTAATATCATTCACATAATGTAAAGCTAAGCTGTTTTGGTTAGCATCTCAATCCGAAATCTGTGTGTCTTCACTCCTGAAAAGATCGACCGACATTCGGGTCTACTGGCGGGCAAGGTCCGTCACCCTTCTTTGGGACGCCTATGCACATTATCATTCAACATCATCGTCATTCTCAGCCATGCTTTACTTTTGGCATGGGTTATTAATTAAAGATATAGAATAATTTCTCAGTAATGTCGCCCTCACCAAAGCAGTTCAAATCGCACTCACTGGGGTACGTTATCGAATTGGTGCCACAAACTGGAGACTTGTCTTTAGGGCAGGCGCTCTTGCAACTCGCCATCTTCTTTTCGGAAGGGCCTGCCGAGTCGGCGGAGTGAAACAAGGCGATGATAACCATAAACAAAATTCCAAGTGCTGGTGAAGGTCTCATCTTGAAACTTTTTTCTAACTTTAATAAGTTCCGTTTGAAATTATGATTTTAAGCTGCTAGTATATGATATGAGTGAAACTTTGGAATGCTTCTTTGCAGAGCGATGAACGCGTCAGGAATCTCCAAAAAAATGCATAAGGCAATTATAATCCGAACAAAGGTCCATAATTGTCGTCTCTGATGCTCTCTGATTGTTACGGATTTGTTAATCGAGTCGTTACATTTTTATGGCGAAAGTAATGAACTGCATATTCTATACACTTTGGAGTGTTCCTCTTCCTTATTATGCAAAGCAATGACATTCGTGTTAATGACATCATCAACGTAATTATTACGCATTAATTACCGTCACATTAAAGATCCACGTGAATACCTGGGAAATGCGTAATTAAAGCTTAGGAACCAGTCATTCCATTGTGTAAGTGAATGAATTGAATTTTTACCCGTTTTTATGAGTAATCACAATAATGCTTCGTCAGGTAAGCGCATACAAAAACACTTTATGGTGTATATGATAAGCCACTTTTCGGCTTCACTCACCATATCCAGTCATTGCGAATATTCATTGTCCGTTTTTGGTCATTACCAGTTCATGGACGTCATCAGCGAGTATCCCACACCTGAAGCTCTTTTTATAGTTAAGGTTACCAAGATAACATCGTATCATCACTTTTTGATAAGCACCGTCGTTTCCACGAGGAGAGTTGGCTTTGTCAAACTTGGATGAGTAATACATGCCCACACGTATGCGAGGTTTACCGTATAAGGCGAGAATGGGACTCAGTTGCTCATCAGAACGGAACCTGAACACAATAAATACGGAGTTTGCAAAGTGAGTTGAAACAGTAGCAGAAGTGCTTATCCAACGAGTTTCAAGAGATCTGTATAGCTTTTGAATAAATCCGAGCTTGAATTCCAACCAGTTTTCAAAATGGTAAGTCTAACCTTTAAATTTCCTAATTAACAATTACAAAATACCCATTTCACCCAAACATCGTTATTTCAAGAGAATATGTTGTGAATCTTAATTATAATTTATGTTAAAAAGTAACTCGACTTATTTAGAATCTAAACATATACATTTCTGCTAACGTATCATCAAAGCGAGAAAGTGCCAATACTATTAGGTAACTCGTATTTTCAGAATTGTTTCATGCAACAAATTCACAAGATTATATTCCGCGGTTACCAAATATTACGCTGCTCGAAAGCATATTTTTTGTTAAGCTGAGCTCGCATGATAACGTAAACGGTCAAGGTTATCAGTTTGTCGTAATCTTTATCAGTCACAAACAAATGACGCTTCCCATACTACACGTATGCAGAGGCAGGCAGCTAAAACCACAGCACAGTAAAAATTCCGATTTCTGTTTTGGCACATTTTCCAGCACATTTTTAAAAGTATTTTGGTAAGGTTATTTAAATCATAAAATGCACAATTAACATTTCTTTTTACTTCTATAGGCATCCGGAGTAGCCGTAGCTGACGCTTGTGTGACCACATTTGACGAGATCAAGAAGGAGAAGAAGCACCGATACATTGTTTTTCATATTCGGGAAGATAAGCAGATCGATGTTGAATTCGTCGGTAATTTACCATTTTTGACTAGAACACAAATTTTATTGAACTCATGAAATTTTCCGGAATTTCATTGGTTACACAACTTTTCATGTAAAATTCAGGTGACCGTGAGGCGACCTACGACGACTTCCTAGAAGACCTCCAAAAGGGCGGTGAGAGTGAATGTAGATACGGCCTTTTCGATTACCAGTACACGCATCAAATCCAAGGGGCTGTGGAGGTACATCAAAATATATTTTTAGCTTACATGACAAAAAATATAAAAATTATGACTATTAAATTACTAAATTTACATTTTACGTTCCAGGCCTCAATTAGGCAGAAACTGTTCCTCATGATATGGTGTCCCGACACTGCAGGTGTGAAGAGAAAGATGTTGTACGCTTCGAGTTTTGATGCTCTGAAAGATTGCTTGGTTGGAGTACAAAAGTATATTCAGGTACAATTGAAATTGTTTTTAGAATTGTAGAGAGTAGTCATGCCTAATATAATTCTTAGCCCAGAATTTATCATTTACAATTTTTCACGCTCTTTATTCTTATAAATTATATATTCTTAAGGCCAACGACATGTCGGAAGCGTCTCAAGAAACCGTCGAGGAAATCCTGAGAGCTACTGATCGAAACTAATCAATAATATTCACGAAATATCTTAATTACGTAAAGCTTAACATTAATGACTAGATTTTAATAATAATCTTAAAAATATTTGTAGCAAAGTTAAAAATTATTAAAAGAGACTTATTACATACAACAAATAAACGTTACAACCAGAAACTACAATATTCAAGAAAAATTAAAAATATCTGTGTATTCCATACAATCAGCGAGCAAAGTTTACTTGAGATTATTCCTCATTAGCGGTTCTGTTGTTGCAAAAAATTAATAAAATCACCAACAAGAACTTCCATCGTCTGCTCGAATCCTGCCGCAGATTCTCGCCTTTCTCTGGCTTCCCTGCGCTTTTTCTGGGCACTCTCAATTTCGAAGGCAGCTACGTAACACTGACGGTCAACTTCTTGCCTCTTTCCCATCAGCTTATCCTTAGATTCTGAGCGAGGTTTTACGAGCACGTTGCTTCCACAAGGACAGCGATCGATGGCTTCGCAAATGACGACTGTTTCCACTTTCTCCTCAAGTGCCTTCAAATTTTCTCTTCTCACCTGAAAGTAACAAACAACTTGTCCATAAAAATTGTCTATCTAACATAGAAGTATAATAAAATTTTCGTAAACTGAAACCTTACTGGACGACATGTGTAAATGCAAAGAGTTTGAAGGTCCGGTAACTGGAGGAATCCCTCAAGAATGGAGTGGTCAGTCAAATTCGTCATTGTGTGCTCGCATTCCGTCTTTACTCCACCGCAAAGGATTGAAAAGCTTGTGAGACCTTTCACGTCAGTAATATTTGGAAGTCGTTCTCTTTTCCCATTAGAAACTCCTTGAGAGCACTTTATTCCAGTAATAGTTTCATCTTCTAAGTCACACCACTTCGGAATCTTCCAAACCCGCAACGATTGACTCCAGTTTTCACAGATCACTGGAAAGGTCAGCTTGGACACCGGCAAGTATAACGTCCTCACATTCGGCATCCACTCCGTGAGTATCTTAAACGTTTTTCGAGTTGACACCTTGAAGTCTCCTTGCAAATCCTCGAGCTTCTCCAAACGAACTGTTTTCATGGAAAACTTGTCCAATGTCTTCGCAACGACGTCCTGCTTCATTCTGGGAGTCTTACGTATTCCCTCGGACATGTTTCTGTTCTCCGCATGCTTTTCAATGTAAAAGATTCGACTGTCGTAGAACACGTGAAGGGACTCAAGATTGGGTGTCCATTGCAGGAAGCCAAAGTCCTCCACGAGATTCCCGTGTAAATGGAGAACGCGTAAGGAACCCATTTGGAGACCAAACGGAAACTCAAGAAGTGGCCCGGAACCAACCAACTGAAAGAGAGTGAGCTTCTCAAGAGTTTTGGAGCATGGCTCCAAAAGTTTTGAAACCTCACTTCCTCGAGTGGTGCAGCCAACGTCAAGACTCAACTTGGTCAGCTTCAGTTGAAGACTGTTGAGCTTAACAATTACGGTTGAAGGAAAAGAAGAAATCCCCCTGCTGCTCCTGCAACCAGCAAATCCACATTTATAAAAAGCACCTTTAAAAATTAAAATGTAATCTCTAATTTTATTTAATACATGTTGAGGATGTCCAGCTCTTTGAGCTGAATTTTGGTTTCGTCCACTTCTCGAATCTCGCCGATGGCATCCAGCAATTTGGAAAACTTCCTGTACACCACATCAGGATCGTTGTGTGGATGATGAATTTCATAAAAACGGATTGATACTTTCTGAAAAAAAAAATAAAACGTAACAAACACCACTAATAAACGGTACAAGACAAATACTAGTAGATATCTGAAAAAGTTCACCTCCAGATTTGGCATGTGTACCAGTAACTGTTTCCACGCCATAAACCAAAACACTTCTTTTTCATGATTTGCTGGGTAAACGAGTTCCAAGTGCTTCAACTTCCGCAAAACGTGATGCTCCTGAATGTCATCCGGATCAGGAAATCGAGCCTGCTGATTCCCTCTTGGGGCAGGTCCCAAAATGAGGTCTTCGACATCGATGGAGAAGTTCAGGATGAGCTTCAGCTTCGTCAGGTTTGGTATCAAGGAGAAGAATCGCGTCCGTAAAGTGTTGCCCTTGAATCCACATCCCATCAGTGAGAGATACTTAGTTGACTGACCGATGTACTCCAGCAATTGGTATCCATGACAACGTCCCTCATCCCTGAATGCGACGCCGATGAACCGGTAGTTACGAAAGGGTTTGTTAACAAGCTTCCATCCCGCGAATCCTCTGTTTCCTTCGTTGTCGTTCCGCGATCTCTTCAAAATCTGGAGGAGGTCCTTGAGTAAAATGGCTTTAGTGGCGTTGTTTGTCGCCAGGTCTTCAACTTCCGTTATTCCGAGCACTGCTTTTCTCCTCCAGGCGTCGAGTGATACGTTTCGCCACTCCTTGCAAACGAGGCGACAACTCTTTAACGTCTCAACGTCGCAGGCTTCGAAGACACAGGAGACCACCTGAAAGAACATAATAATTTGGCATAAATTTCAGAGATGACTTAAGATTCTCCAAAATAAAGTTAGTCTACCGTCTATCGAACAGTAGTTACCAGATAATTTTTAATAGGATCCTCGCAAATCCCTGGATACACCTGACGGTCATTGTCATCCCGCCGACTCCTAGCAGGTCTTTTTGTTGTCAGACGGTTTCGGTTGTGATCCCTCTTCCCTTCCATGTCAACTTATTTCAAGTTTTTTGGAGAACTCTGTAACAACTTGACTAAACTCATCAAATTTTACGCAACTGTCAAATGTCCGGTCGAATACAGATCCCCGCTCAATGAATCAAGCGCAAAACAAATCCACAAAAAAGGCAAAAAGATGAGTAGGGTTTACATAACGAAACGGTATTCGATACTCGATACGCTGACCGGGACAAGAAGCGCAAGGTTATACCTCACAAAATTGCTTACATATATTTATTTACGAAAATTTTTAGCGGAAATTTTGCTTATGAACCACTCCATCAGGCACCTGTATGAGCATTTAGGGGTATGCAAAGTTGCAACTTTTGACTATCATATTCTGAAACTGTCAAAAATGGTGTTAAAACCGTTTGAATTAGCTTGCCACACCTTCATACGTAACCAGGACATGCCCCTTAAAGTTTTGACCAAGGGACGTCTTTTTCTCCGAAACGTGCAGCCAGAATTGGCTGATTTTTGGTGACAGCATAGCTACGATGCCTAGGTAGTTGACGTTTTTGACACGATGCGCAAATTCAAAATTTATCCGCCAAATCGAAAAAGACGAATAATTTGAATTTGGCAATGAATTTGAATGGGGCGTGTCCCGGCTACGTATGAAGGCGTGGCAAGCTAATTCAAACGGTTTTACCACCATTTTGGACAGTTTCAGAATATGATAGTCAAAAGTTGCAACTTTGCATACCCCTAAATGCTCATACAGGTGCCTGATGGTGTCGTTTTTATGCTTCCGTTACATTTTCTGATCGGCGAGTCCGCGCCAACGCTATTCGGCGCCCCTTTTAGGAAACAGTTTGGTAATTAAAAAAGAGTTCGGTATCTAAAAATTTTCAGATACAAGATACAGATATAAGATACTATGCTTCTGAGGCGCAGATACAAGATAAGATATAAGATACTGGGCTTCAAAAGCATAGATACAAGATAAGATATAGCATACTTGGCTTCCAAGGCGCAGATACAAGATACTACCGCTTCAGAAGCGCAGATACAAAATAAGATACAAGATACATTTCGTGGGAAGATATTCTTCCATTTTTCAAAGTTAAAGATGATCTAACGGCTAGAAAATGGAAAACATGCTTTGGTAACGCTTATGTTGTCGTCATTTGCTAAAAAAATACAAACTAAAATTCACGTTTTGTGCGTCATTGTCTCGTAAATTTTTGCTTTGAGATACAAGATAAGATACAAAATACTTTTGCATAATTGTCTAGATACAAGATACAGATACAAGTTACTTTTGTATTTTGGCTTGATACAGATACCGATACAAGATACTCAAGACCATTGCCTCAGATACAAGATACAGATAAGTATCTTATCTGTAACTTATCTTTATCTTGTATCTTTTTAGAAAAAGGTACCAAACACTGGATTAAAATGCATTAAAATTACTGTCAGTTATCGTGTGATATTATTTAATTCGATATTACATACTGTGGAATGCAAGGACTTGTATTTTGTAAAAATGCAATTGGCGCGCACATTTTTTCAACTTGAATACATTCATGCACCCATTCTCACTCGATGGCTCCCATTTACTTACAACGTTGGCGGCAATGGCGATTTTCCAAGAAAACAAAAGACTACCGTGATCTTTCCTTACAGAGTATGGTGCAACCAGACTTTTTGTTTATATTCACAATGCCACCTAAAATAACGGCCTGTTGCTCCAAAATTGGTGCGGTAAAGATTTAATTTTTTTCTCCAAATTTAATGACTATCACCTAAAATTAGCACAATTGCCTCCAAAATCAACTCCCAAAAGTTTTGGCGCTTATTGTAGTTACGAAAAAATAGGCTCCTCCGCGCAAACTGCCGGTAAGAACAAGCGGTCGATTAGCTTCCGTTATGTTAACACTAGTACAGTTTGCGCCGTACAGCAAAATTTGAGCTACCGGGGTAAATCTATGCCGTGTCTCACGTTTCCCCATAATCGGAATGTAGCTACCTTCGGAATACCTTCCTCCATCTATTGACATCGACTGTCAACTGTCTGACGACAGATCTCTGCTGTCGCTGAACGTGTTTCACTTCAATGTTCGTTTAATCTTTTCACAATTAATTTGTCTCAATTAAACGACCGTAAATCAGGACGATTGTTACTTTTTTAACCGTTTTATGTGTACGTATGCTAACTGTCAAAAATATTTGTCATTTCCAGAGGGAAGAAAAAAGCTGAGGAGTTGACAGTTGTGCCACAAATTGCGACCTTCAGCAATCCAGACTCCACGTCCATTACAATGCCACCACCCAAACCGAACACCAAAAAGGCTGCCGCCAGGAATAGCAGCAGTGACAATGACAACAATCTCAGTGTGGTTCCACCTCCGCTTTATCCACCTGCAACGAGGCCAGCCCCTCTCAATCCGGAGGTGATGGATGCAGTCAAGACTTACAGCAGACTCGCCAACCACTTTCGAACCAACTTTTCCGTCGAGGTGGCCAGAAACAGTGGATTTCAGGTGGAACGCTACACGGACCAGTACAAGTTGACCCTCAAACCTCATTTATCTCATCGACTTCCGGATTCCGTATTTCCGGCAGAATTGTCGGCGAAGAAACCCGGGCGAAAACGGGTTGGAGGAGGAAAGTTGGTGAAGGTGGAAGACTTGCCGGATGTTGATGAGAAGCAGGCTCCACCTCCTCAAGTCAATCAGGAGAAGGAGGAGGATAAGGAGGAAGATAATTCAGACGATGACGATGTAATTATGAGCTAATAATTATTAATTAATTAAAATATTATTATTTGGCTTATAAGAAGATGAAGGTTTGAACATTTTATTTTTCAAGGTTGACGACGAGGACATCGACGAAGAAATGGACAAGGACACGGATTATAACAAGTTGTACTTCGACACCGGCGACGGAGATGAGGAAGACAGACAGGAGGATGAGGGACCGACATACTAGAACCATGAAGAAATGAGTCGAAAGTGTTGTACTTCGACACCGGCGACGGAGATGAGGAAGACAGACAGGAGGATGAGGGACCGACATACTAGAACCATGGAGAAAGGAGTCAAAAGTCGAGACGGAAATGGCTTCCAGAAAATAAATCTAACGTTTTTAAAATGTGTGTTAAGTGTCATCTGTAACTATTTGTTGTATTTTGTGTCATTTAAACATTTTAAATGCTTGAAACAAAATGTAAAAACTTCAGAAGGTGATTTAAAATCATTTAAAAATCAAAATTGTCAATCGAGAAAATCCATGCAATAGTTAGACAGCACCCCTTCTATATGTGACGAGAACGAGACATAGAGTGAACAATGGGGCTCCGAGGCGGCGCGAAATTTAAATTGGCCCTTTCCCCGTATTCAAACTTGCCTTGATCTTCAGTTCATATCCGTCAGCTGCTTGAGCTTTTGATAGCGAAAATTCCAATTTCCAAAACTGAGTCTCTGTAACAGAGACTTTGTTGCTCTGATATTCGTGTCCTTTAAAGGCATTCCGGCTCTGGAGCTCGAAATTAATTGTAAATTGTTATTGTGGATCTGCTGTCTGTCTTGTGGTTTGTCGTCGTTTTTGGAGTTAGTGGTCAGTTTTGTCGGTTTTTCGGGAGCGGCACACGGATATCTGTGATTGTCGCAGAAATATTTGTCTTATCATCTTTGATTTTTTTTTTGAGTTTTAAGTTTTAAAATTGGTTATCAGTTTGCTTTTTTCAGCGACCACCATGGAAGACGGCCACGCCAAGTCGTGGGAGGAGGTGGTGAGTCACTTCGGAACAGATCCGGACCGCGGTTTGAGTCCTAATCAGGTGATAAAGTACCAAGCCAAGTATGGTCCTAATGGTGAGCCAGAGTGTTATCTTGAATGGAAAGTATGTTAAATGAGTTTACGTAATTAAATGATTACAGTTGTTTTTTGTTAATTTACAGAGTTGCCGGCGGAAGAGGGCAAATCCTTGTGGCAGTTGGTGTTCGAGCAGTTTGATGATCTGTTAGTAAAAATCCTGCTTCTCGCTGCCATCATTTCTTTTGTAAGTTGGAGAAAGTTGTTGACAAGTCTTTGGTGACTTCAAGTTATCCTTTTATTGTGTTTAGTAACTTATAACAATATGTGATGTCTTCTTGGTTCTAAATCAGGTGCTGGCTTGGTTTGAAGAACCCGGAGAAGGAGCGGAAGGACTCGCTGCTTTCATTGAGCCCTTTGTGATCCTTCTGATTTTGATTGCGAATGCTGTCGTTGGTGTGTGGCAGGTGAAGTCTTATTCGGAGGTGATTTTGTCCTCGTTGACTTTTAGGATGTTGGAAGAGTTCTTTTTACTTTATGTAGGAACGGAATGCTGAGAGTGCGATTGAAGCCTTGAAAGAATATGAACCGGAAATGGGCAAGGTCATCCGAACAGACAAGTCGGGTGTACAGAAGGTTCGTGCCCGTGAAATTGTGCCCGGTGATCTTGTCGAGGTTTCGGGTAAGAACCTGTTTGGTTTCATTGACTTTTTATACTTCTGGGCATAATAAAATTGATGATTAAAATACGGTGTACCATCAACAGTCGGCGACAAAATCCCAGCAGACATTCGTATAATCAAGATCTTATCCACTACCCTCCGAATTGATCAATCCATCCTTACCGGAGAGTCCGTGTCTGTCATCAAGCACAACGAAACTGTTCCGGATCGAAGGGCTGTCAACCAAGATAAAAAGAATGTTCTCTTCAGTGGTACAAATGTCGCTGCAGGACGGGCTCGCGGTATTGTGATTGGCACAGGTTTGAACACCGCAATTGGAAAGATCCGGACTGCAATGGCTGAGACGGAAGAGGTGAAGACTCCACTTCAGCAGAAGCTCGATGAATTTGGTCAAAAACTCTCTTTGGTACGTGAGAAAAATATTTGAAGAAATTATCATCAGTTTTTGTGGAATAGTTTAGCTACTGTGCATTACGATCTCTTTCTAGGTCATTTCCATCATTTGCGTTGCTGTCTGGGCTATCAACATCGGCCACTTCAATGACCCCGTCCACGGGGGCTCTTGGATCAAAGGGGCTATCTACTATTTCAAAATCGCTACGGCGTTAGCTGTAGCTGCAGTGCCCGGTAAATGCGCGTTTTTTGCCGTTAACTAACGGCCAAAGTTTCGAATTTTTTTTTAATTATTTTTTTTTGCCTTGGAAGGGTTGCTTGCTAGCTATTGATGCAAGTTTCTGATTTTCGGGGTTTTTTAACGGTTTTTGTGTCATTTGATTATTTAATTTGACTTAATTGACCTCTGGTGCATGGCTTCCCACCCAAGGCTTTTCATGAGTTTGCATTGAAGGGTTTTGCATGTATGGATGCTAGGTAAGGAGGGTCAATTTGAACGTGCAGATGGTGTGAGTCTTTGTTCGTCGGACCTTTTTTAACTTGTCGCGTTTAATTACGTAGGCTGACGTAGTAGTTTTGGTGCAAATTGTTTCAAATGCTTATTATTATCTCTGTAATTAATGTCCGTATCTCTTTCCATAACCCTATTATTAATTAATCAATAATTTTAAAGTCACTATTATAATCATGAATTCAATTGTGTTTTTGTTGTTGTTGTTGTTGTTGTTGTTGTTGTAGAGGGACTGCCTGCCGTCATAACTACCTGCTTGGCTTTGGGGACGCGTCGTATGGCTCAAAAGAACGCCATAGTTCGATCTCTCCCATCCGTCGAAACTTTGGGTTGCACCTCCGTCATTTGCTCGGATAAAACTGGGACACTCACAACGAACCAGATGTCCGTTAGCAGGTAACAACGGAAACTAATTCTTGAGATATATTTTCCACTGTTTTTTGATAATTAATTTGCATTGTGGTGGTGAAGGATGTTTGTATTCGACAAGATTGGGGGCAAGGACAACATCGTTCACGAGTTTGAAATCACCGGATCCACTTACGAGCCGATTGGTGAAGTTCTCCTGAAAGGCCAGAAGATTAAGTGCAGCGAGTTTGATGCTCTTCAAGAACTCGCAACGATTTGTACCATGTGCAACGACTCAGCCATTGACTTTAACGAAGTAAATCAATTATTTTTTGTATAGCGGAATTAATGACATTTTTGGCTAAAGTTCATTTTTTTATAGTTTAAGCAAGTTTTCGAGAAAGTCGGGGAAGCTACTGAGACTGCCTTGATCGTCCTCTCGGAGAAAATGAATCCATTCGATGTTTCTAAAGGATCTGGGAAGGATCGTCGTGGAGCTGCTACTGCTGTTCGTAACGACATGGAAACCAAATGGAAGAAGGTACACCAGAATTTTTACACATAATGTTCCTAAAATTTTCGAGGACTGACGGATGTGTTGTTTTTGTCTAGGAATTCACGTTGGAGTTTTCCCGTGACCGGAAATCCATGTCGAGCTATTGCGTACCGCTCAAACCGTCTCGACTTGGAAATGGGCCAAAGATGTTCTGCAAGGGAGCTCCCGAAGGAGTTTTGGATCGTTGCACTCATGTTCGAGTTGGAACTCAGACTGTTCGAATGACGAGTCAAATCATGGATAAGATTCTGGACATCACGAAGGGCTACGGTGGAGGTCGAGATAACCTTCGTTGCTTGGCCCTTGCTACGATTGATAATCCACTGAAGCCGAAAGAAATGGACTTGTTGGACTCTAGCAAATTCCATCAGTACGAAGTGAACATGACTTTTGTCGGAGTTGTTGGCATGTTAGATCCTCCACGTCAAGAAGTTTACGACTCCATTCGACGGTGCCGAGCTGCTGGAATTCGTGTTATTGTCATCACTGGAGACAATAAGGTGCACCAAGCATCCAATTTTATCCATTTTTTGTAATTTGACTAGTATAAAAAGTAAAGTAACAATTTTATTTCTACATGACAGTCCACCGCTGAAGCTATCTGCCGACGTATTGGTGTTTTTGGGGAAAATGAGGATACCACCGGAAAGTCTTACTCTGGCCGTGAATTCGATGACCTCCCAATCTCTGAGCAGCGTGCAGCTTGTGCCAGAGCTCGATTGTTCTCCCGAGTGGAACCATCTCACAAGTCGAAGATTGTCGAGTATTTGCAATCAATGAATGAAATCTCTGCGATGACTGGTGACGGTGTGAATGATGCTCCTGCTTTGAAGAAGGTATTACATTCATATGCTTCTTTTTTAGCTGAGTCTAGTTCTAAAATTGTCAACTCGTTTGTTAGAATTTCACTTTTATGCAATTTGAAGATTTCAAATTTGAGTTCAATGTATTCTAACAATTTTTGCTTTCCTTTTAATAGCCTCCACGAAAGGCAGACGAGAGCCTAATTTCCGGGTGGTTGTTTTTCCGTTATATGGCAATCGGTGTGTATGTCGGCGTAGCAACTGTTGGTGGTGCTTTCTGGTGGTTCGCGTTTTATTCTGGTGGTCCACAGTTGTCTTACTATCAGCTTGTGAGTTGATTATTAATTAACAGCTACAATTCGTTTTTATGGACTTATTGAAATGAATTTATCATTTCTTATATTTTTCTGTAGTCTCACCACTTGCAATGCACACCAAACAACGTCATGTTTTACGGACTGGACTGCAACCTTTTCCACGATCCTCACCCAATGACGATGGCTTTGTCTGTGTTGGTCACGATTGAAATGTTGAACGCTTTGAACAGCTTGTCGGAGAATCAGTCCTTGCTTCTTATGCCTCCATGGGTTAACGTCTGGCTGGTCTTGGCTATCATGCTTTCCATGAGTCTCCACTTTGTCGTTCTCTACGTCGACTTTCTTTCGGTTCGTCATTTTATTTTTTAAATTTTCACATTTTATATATTCCTTAAATTATTTATGATGACTTTGAAATTGCAGCAAGTGTTCCAAGTCACGCCTCTCAATGGGGTTGAATGGATGGCTGTAATAAAGATTTCATTTCCTGTCGTTCTCATTGATGAAACCCTCAAGTTCGTCGCCCGGAAGTCCTTCGAGGGGAAGCAGATCTTTTTCAGCAGCTACGGGATTGTGCTCATGTGGGCTGCCTACTTTGTGTTGGTGCTTGTTGTCTTTCCGTTTTAAATTATTGTCGAACGGAAAATACGTATAAAATATTCATAAGATTTTATTTATTCATAAAATATTGAGAAAAAAAATTGTTAATGTGGAGTTCAAATTGTATTTTCTTCCCATCTCATGTGAAGTTCTATGGTGTTATGAGTTGAGTAAAATTGAGTTTTTATTACCTATCAGCATAAACTATGTTTAGATTAGTTTTTAAAAGCTTAGTAGATTATTTTATTATTACAGGGTTCTCATGCTTAAAATCGATGTTTTGAATAGCCTGTGTTTTTCTGGCAACTACAGTTAAGAAGATGATATTTGTATCAGAACAATTGCTAATTACCGAGTTATGCGTCAATTATAATATTATAATTCTGGTTAAATTACATCTATGGTTTTATAAGATGCAATCAGCCTAGAATCTTTTTTTCTAACTACACTTCACACTTTCATTCACGGCAGAGCAGAGACACCACTGATATATCTAAGGACGTAAAACTACAATCATGAAATCGCCAACAGTCCTTGTCGCCCTGACCCTTCTTCTTCTGGCCGTTACCTTCGTCCAGCCGGCCCCAGAAATGTCAGCGTGTGAGAAGGCTTGCCCAAGGGGAGGAAACAAAGTGTGCGGGACGAATTTGGAAAAGTACGAAAACGAGTGTGTACTGAAGTGCAATCGTGAGTGCCAATATTAGTCAAACATATTTAAAAACTTGAAATTTCCACTTTAGAGTTTGACTGCATTTTCTACATTTTATGTTTTGTTACAGGCGTGCCAAAGTTCATGGATGATCCTTGCTAAGAACCAAATGTGCCGGTGGCTTGCCTGAACACTTAAAAAAATTCCTAAATTAATGCCGTATTGAGTTAACATTCACGGAATAAATCATGTTACTGCAATTAACAGATGAACCTGTAAAACTTTTTATTGATCAATCACTGAAATTACGTTAATGATAATTGCTTCGGTTCTTAGTGGATATTAAAATTTTTCCATTGTGCAAAAGTGGTCTTGACGACGCCATTCTTTTCTGCAATTTTTCATTTCATTCCAGAACTCCTTGTTCGTTTCACTATTGTTCCGAATCGTGCTACATTTACTCCCTTAAGAGCCCAGGACTATCAAAGCAAAAATTTCAGGATGAAGCCACAGGTCCTTTGTTTCGGATTACTGATCCTGGCCATTGCCGTGTTTCAAAAAGTTGACGCAGGAGCTGCCGAAAAGAAAATGATGGACTGCCAAAAAGCTTGCCCGAAGGACAAAGCTGAGGTGTGCGGTACAAATAGGATGACCTACAAGAGTGACTGCCACATGAATTGCATTGGTGAGAAGCAGTAAATATTGGACATCATTTGATTCGTAGTTAGCAATTAAATTGGATGTCAATTAAATGTATTTTTTAAAATTGTTTCTTTGCAGGCGTTCCGAAAAAGAGTGACGGGCCTTGCGAGTCGATACTTCCACAAAACGGGAAAGCGCTTGCTTGAGTTTAGAATTTATGATTTCCAGACAACTCCTCTACATTAGGAATCTTTGTTCAGTAAATTTGATGGGGCAACTTGCTACTTTTTGTGATCCTTCTCTACTTTTTCCATTCTTTGTTTAATAAAATGAAGCTGAATTATGTAAGAATGTGTTGTTCGATAAACTCGATATCCACCAATTTTTAAGAGATTTTATGAAAAGATGAATCGCGCTTTTAATAACATTTTAGGGTTTTCAAGGTTAATTTTGTATTTTATTGAAATGTGCAAATCTTATACTCATAATTCCTATGGATAATTTGAAAGTGACCTTGTGGTCACCAATGACGGAGTAAATTGTCAATTCTTTGTCTCAGCCCTTCAGATGAAGTCGACTGACTTCAGATTCGTACTCAGCTTTGGTTCCACCGAAGCAGGCATAATAGAGACAGCCTCCGCAGCACTTCAAACCGAAAATGCAAGGTGTTCCGGTGGGCCAACAGGATCCGTCATCCTATAAAAGCATAAATACTTCAGAATATTATATCCTTTAATTTATATAAAATCACTAAAAAAATAAGTTACTAGCTTACCTGAGGCATAGCCGTGGCACAAGCAATTAATGCGAGCACAAGCACAACAATGACCGTGGCTTTCTGCATGATGCACAAATATTTTGGTGAGTTTTGTCCAGGAATAAATTCATGTCAACGAAGTGTACATACTATCGCTCGAACCAGTGGCCGCGGAACGTCCGCGGACGTGGGGGGGACATCAATACAAAC
>JAHZMW010001945.1:0-11933 GCA_027743745.1 Alloscopus bannaensis | reverse complement strand
CACAAAAAGCTTTTCGCTTTTCTGCTCGAGTTAGGCTAGAAATGTTAAGCCCGATTGTTCGGGCAAGGCCACTAGTGTAAATATATTCTCGTCAAAAGCATGTCTAAAAAATAAGGACTTTCCTAGGTGTGCTCTACGGGAAACACGTGTGGTGGTGCTCGTCAAATGATAAATATACATCACGAAATAAACGAAGATTGTAATTCGTCAATTTTTTGGTGTGTGTCTATCTACAGGAGCATTGCCTGTATGTCGATTGTATGGTTAAAAAGTGGCTTACAACAAGCACCATGAAATGGATGCGGCATGGCAATGAAGTACGGCTAGAGTGGAATGAGAGAGAGAGAGAGAAGAATAGATATACACCGGTTTCTCAATGAGTTGGTTGCACAGTTGTCATCGGGTCTGAGAAGTAGGCGCACGTTACCTCGTCTCACGTTCTCACTTCTGCATCCCTTTTCTCAACCTTGTCAAACCGTTCTACATAATTGGCAAAACCTTTGAAATTGTTAAGCGTTGGAAAGTGGCGTACAACTTCTCAATACTTGACTGTATCCAGAAAATAGACAAACTTTGGACCCTCCACACGTTTTAAATTAGTTGTGCATGTACGTGAACGACACAATAGGCGGCCATTTCGGCAAATACTGAATAAATAACCTCATTCTCTGTGGATAACCCGAAATCAATTGGAGTGACGCCGATTTCTTGCTTCTTTGTCTCGCGTGGTACTTCTCGGAAATCAGACCACCTTCTTAAACTCAAACAAATTTCTCGACATACCCGTTGCACATTTTCAAATCAAACCGGTGAGAGACATGACAGTCCGAGTGACGAGAATGACTTTCGTGGCCAA
Organism: Alloscopus bannaensis; assembly: GCA_027743745.1. Lineage (NCBI taxonomy): Eukaryota > Metazoa > Arthropoda > Collembola > Entomobryomorpha > Entomobryidae > Alloscopus > Alloscopus bannaensis. The sequence goes on along the minus strand of JAHZMW010001945.1, from coordinate 11,077 downwards.
TGCATGTGCGCTAGTTCTCGTTCTATTGTGCTGCTTCGGCATTCACGTAACTGGAAGCGACGACGGCGAGTTCTTCAACGTCGTCCGCGATAGGAGTCCGGACTCCATTGTCAACTACGTGACAACCGCCGTTCTGCCGGATGGAGAGAGTGAAACGCGGATGCGTTTCGGGGATGTGATTGTACGTGAAGCTTCTGTCACCAAAAAGAACGAGGCGGGAGTGAGGTAAGCGTGAAATGCAATATTATGTTAAAGGGCATGATACATGTACTAATGGAGGCGTGTTAAGAGCATTACACACGTATGAAATATTTACTCCCAAACTGTGTCATGGGATTGCAAGCTCTCACACAAGAATTGATAAGTTGTCCACGGTGACAGTTTGCATTTTTGATCCTTTTGCTCATGCAGTTGGAGCTTGTAATTCACAAATGTAATATTTCGTTTATATTTTTTTGGTCATCTCCATCAAAACGCATAATTAAAATGTATGATTGACGGAAACAATATTACAACTCTTTCTCTTGTAGGAATTTCATATAAAAAGGTCGCGCTCGTCATGTTAAATCTTCGAGCATTTAACCTCGCCGTTTTGTATTGGAACCCATTGCAAGCAGCTCTGCTACATTTTATTCGATTGCATTACACAAAACAACTTGGACACCACTGTGTCGATTGAAGTCAACCCAATTAATTTCTTTGTTCATCCATCATAATATGGTTTTCTTTTCACAATTATTAATCACAACGTGATACAATATCTGAAATGAGCCCACTGAAAGCCCCTTTTGTTCTCTCAAACTTTTCCAATTGTAATTGAATGAAGCATTTTAACGACGAATGTGCATGTCTGCTGAAGTCCATAAACAGCGACTGTTGTCGAAGTATAGAAAGTTGGAACGTATCAATTTCAGAGCTTTGAGGGTGAGTCAATGCTAAATCATAGTGGCAAGATCCAATAATAGTTTGTGTCATTTTATCAGACGCTGCACAACCTTCCATTGTCTTACGTAACGTGTAGATTGAAATCATTCAGAATGACGCGACCCTTGTAGTCATCGTGTGCATACATGACGGTTTGGTTTGGACTTGACGTGGACAATTCGTCGGATCGTAGCCTACGCAAAATTCTCGAAACATTCTTGTTAAACATTTTTAGAAGCTCACAGGGTTGTGGTCACCTTGTGTTTTCTTATTCCAATCTAATTCCCCGAATTACCCAGTGAAATTTGAGAAGACACATATTTTTAGGATTGGGTGAGACGAAATAAGAGCATTTTATACATATAAATGGATGTATGTGCATACTATGATTAGTGGAGAGCTGCATGATCGGCTTGCAAATGAGCATCATCCTCTTTGCTGCGGCTTGAGTCAGGCTGCCTGAGCTCGTGCCTCTAGATTTGTTTACAGTTTGGAATCACAACAACATGCACATCTGCCGACAATGTCATCTCTGCCTACACACACTCGGAGGCTTGCCAATGGACGTACGATCTTCATCACTTGAATAAAACAAATCTCTGAAAATACACGTAGTATGAGTCATACTACGAGTGAACACTCATAAAAATGTGAATGAGCAAAAAGCCATCCCTATTCTGATGCATCTTTTGTTGGACACACGTCCGTAACCCTTTAGAGTCTCCATACATACAAGTAATGCCATTGCTTCATAATCTGCAGAAAAGAATGATGATGTTTAGTTTTTTTGCTCCACTCTGCATCGCCGTGGGCTAGACACTAGGACTTTATGCAAATTAGAGCCATTAATCATTCAAGAGTCAATTACGAACGATTATACACGTAAAGAGCAACTTTATTGCGAGCGAGTTCTTCCGCAATGAGCAAAAAATGAGCTTGGCTGGATTGGCTGAACGCATGTAATAATTGGCTTTTGTACCCACTCTCTCCCTGTGCTTTCCACTTGTCAAAGTCAAAGATGAACTGAAAGCTCACGTATAATTACACTAGGAATATATTTAGGGTGGCAAAGATCACACTAAGCCGTATCTATGCAAAACACCCAGCTCATATTGCTGTAAGTCCTTTAATAGCTTTAAATGCCAAAATAGAACTAGAGTCTCTCTGATTCTGTCTGAGGCAATTGAACTGATATGTGCACAATGAGGTACGGAAAAAGATTACAAATGTCTTAGCAGCTAGCTTACTATTAGTGTATTAAATTAGTACATAAAAGTTGCAGATACTGATGCATCAAACAATGAATTAGGCTGATCTTGTAGCAAGCAATCAAACCTTTCCAATAAAATGATGCAGCTAGCTTTTCCATGTTGGTGGTCCAATAATCACATTTGAGTCACGAGAAATGAAGACTAATATACTTAGATTTAAATTTTAGGAAGAATTCTTAATCTAGCCTACTCATTAATTAGCATTTTATCAAGCTTATTTTTCAAACATCGGTGGCGCTTTGAAAAAAAAAACTCAATCTCCACCAGAACTTTGCATGTGGATAGGTACAACTCTCTGGAAAATGGTATTTGCTCGTAGATTAAGTGACAATTCCACTGCCGGTCACTGCATGGAATTCAAGGAGATCAGTCAATAATTTGACGAGTTTTTTCATAATAAGACGACATTCGTCCAACCATGTTTTACGATTTACTGAAGATCCACACAACTTTGAGACGCTCTCTCCTAATCATCTTGGAGCATCGTGATTCGCGCATAAACTCAACAAGTTGGACGGTACAGGTGCTCATTACTTGAAAAACCGTCTTACATAAGAAACCGGTGGTCACCCGCGTGCTCATTGTCAACCTCGAGTAAAATTTCTTGCTGACCACTCAACCACACCAGTTTTTCTCACAAGTTGACCACGCGGTGTGCACCTGATCCCCTCATTTTACAATCATTAGAAATCCGAGAGAAATGTGTAAAGTGGTTGGATTCCTGTGCTCATTTTGCAACCACCTATTTTAATCTGGCGTCAGGACAAGTCAAGCATCTTACTAACCAAATCCCCGGCTACCGGCTAATAAACTTGGTTTGCAATCAAGATCATACATAGTCTCTACTTATTTTTCAGTGAGCTAAACTAAATCATGGTACACAAAGGATGACAAAGCATGCATAATGAGATGTGCATAAATATTTCTTCTGTACACAGGTACCTACAAACATCACATATATCATTGAAGCATGTCTTGGAAAAGTTCTGTATCACCTTTCTGATCATTATCGTCTCACCCAGCTCGCCTTTTTCACTCTCTAGACACACGCTCTAGTCACTCTCCTTTCATTGTGCAACAAAGTCAACTCTGAAAACTGAGAAAGATAAAAAAAGGCACACAGACTCACAGCTACAAGCCAACGTTTAGGTATAATGCTCATAGAGAATGCGAGAGAGAGAGAGAGGAGAGCAGACTCATTTCTCCTTATGTCTTCACACAAGTCCATGTATCTGTTCCTCATTGGTCAAAATTCACATCATACGATGATGATATGATGAGCTTACGGTAGAGACTTACAGTTTTTCGCGTCGATCCCTTCCTCCTTTTACTATTGTTGTATTACACACACAATACGCACAGAATTAAATATGTGCGCATATATATGACTCTTTACATCCATCCGTTTCTCGTGTATACGTATTTCTACATCCTCATCATCATCGTCCTCCATCGTCATCGTTATTGCATTATTTGGCGAATTAGATACGCATCTAGACCACCACCATCATCATCCCATCATCATCTAAATGCTTAGACAACAAACATTGAAAAGCGAGGGCTCTCTAGTAACATTTTCAACTTGTTAAACAAAGTGTGCACACAGTGCAGAGCGGCTTGAAACTATTTTTTTTTCATTATTCCCATTTTACTACTTCCACACGCGTGGCCTTCTCTCTCGTCTGGGTGGATGTAAGATGTGGACGTGCCGGCTAGAAAAAGGGAATTGAAACTATGCTCGTTTCCTTTTTCCGACATTCGTTCAATCCTACAACGTTAGGCTGTTGAAAGAACAAGGAAGCCGGAGAGAAATGGTTTAATCTATTTAAGAATTGGATGCTTTTCTTCTTAACTCATTTATAATATCAATTTTTGTTAAAAAACAAAGGTATTCTACTTTAAAAGGCATGGATATCTTGTGTTAAGTGCTTTGACACATTTCACAGGTATGACGTTACGCAGCAATAATGATCTTTTACTATGGATCACCTACATGTTTTGTGAGCCGATAACGATAATGGTTGCATTGACACTTGAGCTGTGTGATAAGAGTCGTCTTTCACGATCTCAAAGGTTTCATTCATTTTTTATTTATCCATCCTTTCCTTCGGCGAATATTGACCACGGCTCTGTGCATTGACGTTCGTATTATTTCATGACAGTCAACACACATTCAGTGCTTTATTATGGCGATTGAGTTCATTTCCTTCCAGCAGGCACTTTCAAATATAAAAACGATATCAAAAATGTTGATCATCTTGTGTAAAAAATAACTTATCTAGGTATACAGGTACTTTAATATGTTTAGGTTAAACAATAAAAATCGTGAAAAAGTTGACAAAGGTCTCGTGTTTCTGATAAAAATATATTTATTAATATTTTAGTAGGTGAGCACGTTTCTCTCGCGAAACCAAATAAAACCACAAATATCCAGTCCAGACAAGGCTGATGATTAGGTACGAGAAAGAGAGACGGGTGCCACTTTTGCTAACGAGTATTTCAAGTGCAACGGACGGAATCAAATATTTGGACTGGTGTTGTAGTAGTAGGTTGTAAAAAAATGTTTCGTAACTTAAGACTTGGCCCGACTTGCGCTTTTTTCGGGGAGCTGAGCAGATGGTGTTGTAATTTTGCCAGAGTCGGCACAATATTTTCCCACTTCACGACCGAGCAGAAGAATGTGCATGCACAATGTAGGTACATGAAGATAACCAGAATTTTTTGCAAGCCCACAATTCCTTCGGTACGTTAGAATTTTGGGATGAAGTACCTACGCGTGCTCTTCTGAAGAGGATTTCTCCTTCATTTTGACATCCCATCACACAGCTCAGGTTTATAAATGGATCTCACACCATTTGTCAGAGTGATGTGTGCAGTACGTCCTCAACTTTAAAGAAAACTATGCTGAAAAAAATTGACAATGTCAGCCAAATACCACGATGTGCATGCACCAGTTGCATGCTCAAGGGAAAATTTATCGTCGCTCTTAGCCCGTCAATGAGAATGCCTGGCTAATCACAGGGGAAAGGACGGCTGCGTAGAAGAACTTGACGCGGAATACACTCTCGTCCTGCTGAGTCCGCTGTTCTTCAGAGTTTAACTAATCATCTGATTATAATGAATAGATGAATCAGCATTAGCAATAGAGTTAAGGAGGGCAGACTGCATGGTGCATCGAGTCAAGTTAAAGTCAGTTTAGAAATCTTAATAAAAAAATGTTGATGTTGTGGAAATGGCTTGGTGGGATGATTGCTTAAAAATTTCATAGAGGAAGTGATCAGTTCTCTTTCATCCTTTATCAAACAAACCAAGCCTTTATTATATCCACTCAATCTGGACAAATGTGAAGTTGAGAACGAGCCCACCTTCTGCTCCATTGAATCTATCATCTAGAGGGTTTCACATATTTGAATGTAATTTCAAACAGGAAGTTGGACGGGTAGAATTGTTTTGAAAATGTTACGCTTCGTATGCAAAACAAACTCGTCATTCTCAAAATCATCGTAGACAGATACGTGTATCAAACCTCTCGTAGATTGTGACGCATTACGTGTGCCAGCAAACGAGTTTCGGTTGATTGAAATGCATTCACCTTCTCGTGATTGCAGTTGCTGCACACTGTTCAAGGAAACTTGAGGTTTTTGACTTTGCATCGTATGACACGGGAGGACCCAGCTTTATCTCAAGATCAAATATTATCCTTGATGACGAGAGAAACGTTTTCCCCTTCTTTGAGATGCCAGCGATTAGCAATTTGATTGTTTGATTTTCCACTGCGCAGATAACGTTTCACCGTGAACAGTCTACGAGTAGCCAATCACATTTCCATAAAATCATTTCCATTTAATAATGATGTCTCGAGTCTCATATAAAATGCAAAAAAAAAGTCGATGCATACAAGAAATTGATTTTTTTGCAACCCGAATGATGGGAGCAGCATAACTCCGTCAAACTAATTGCCGCTCTATTTTACACGTGAGAGTGTATTTTGTGTAGGATACATGGTGGTTTCGTCGTCGTCTCGCTGGCAAAGTGGACGCGGCGCCTGCGTATTCTCTAATCTCGTCAGTGTTTGTACCCACCCCCAAATTACGACAATTAGTAAATTTTCCTCTCTCTCTCTCTCTGTATCCAGTTTACACGTCTTTTGCAAAGTCTGGTCTAGTTTTGAGAATAGATCAACTCATCTTTTGAAAGAGTCTGTGTGGGTTTGTTATTAGAAAGGAATTCGTACAGGAATTTCCTCACCCCCCCCCCCAAAAAAAAATATTATAGCTTCCACCCATTATCGTAATGCAACTATTTGCAGCTCAGACCTCAACAACGGAATGCAGTCATGCGGCGCGCCGGAGTGAAATAACGCAATCGTCAATTTTTAACAAGGATACATGCTACCTCAGAAATCGTCGACTTTTGATTGGCTGTTGGCAGTGCCACACACCACCTCATACACCAGCAAAATTAACTGCATGCAATGCTCAAAATGCATTTTTTTCTATCTCTCTCTCTCTCTGACAGATCACGTCAATCGCAAGACTGACGGTTCTGCGCAGTTATGCATCCCAAAGGTGACCATCTCTAATTATACGTAACACACATTAAAACCTTTAATCATTAATTACACCCTACATTTTCTCTGTACCGATCAGCAAACCTACGTTTTAGGGTCACGTACGCGAAGTACTGGGTCATAATCTACGAATTCCAATGATTTGCCATGCTGCATATATTATTAATGTAATTGAAGTCTGTAATTTAATACGACTGAAATCCATCTCATTTTTGATTATCCTTTTAAAAAATTCGTCCTAGTTGACTTTCCTTACGGAATGCGCCTCTCTTTGGCTCTTTCAAAATTACTATTTGCGCATTAAACATCAAAGCTTTTATTTACAAACATGATGCGTAGCCGCTGGTCACAATGAAACCATGTGATCATTAGGACAATTAGCGTAAAAATCTGCGATCAGCTTTAAAAAACGTGGAGAGGTCGCAGTGAAGCTCACGTTGAACCCTTTACCTTCAATTTGAACTCTGAAATTGCTTCCCTTTAATTATCCAAGATTACCAGTTTGGTTTGAAGGTAGTGGCGTCTCTCTTTTAGAGCGAATCAAGTAACCAAACTGTGATCATTCTATCGGCCACTGTCTCAGCATATATCCTTGTGACATGTGGACGATAGAAGCCTTGAGAAGGTCACAATAATGAAGACTGTAAGCCATCCATGCTCACAACGAATGAACAATAAGTCTTGCGTGCATTCGTGCACACAACGCAAAAAGTGTAGACAACGTGTACACGAATTCGCGTAATATGATGGTAAACAGTAATCACAGAAATATACAACCTGCCACCTTTTTTTCTCAGCACCCGTGATTATACACCTTGCCATGATTCAAAGTACCGCCTCTTATGCTAATAGAGAAAAGCAGTGATTGCTAGAGAAAACTGGTTACGTAGGTATAGCCATCAACAACGACCGATAACAAATTACAACACTCGTGCAAGTCCATCTTTGAGAGAGATGGAGAGGGTTTCAATTTCTTTGATTTCTTCGAGTTGAGTATTGTGTGGATAAAATAATTAGCAATAAGAGAGAGCCGAGTTTCCTTCATCGTTTTTTGCCGAGTCGAGCTTTTACTTGTTTCCATTATTTGCATTTTGGAATTGGACCGTGAAAAATTTATGAGCACAAGTCTGAACATATATTTTTTTACCATGGTACTTACCTTTCTCTCATCCTTTCTCTGAATTAGATCGGGCTTAATGCTCCGACAACTAGCCTCTGGGCCGCATGTACTCCAACTCATCTATAAACTTGGGGAAGGTCGATCGTCCAGGAAGGAAGTGATGAGACTCTTGGAATGCGAAATGATCAACGACTGGGGAGCCGGCGACCAGTTCAGGAACCACTTCCGTGAAGACCTTCGTCGAGCCGGGGTGAATCTCAGAGTTCCGCCAAATCATTTGGAGTTTCTCAAGGCGAGTAATCAAACAGATGAGATTGAGGATCTCTCGTTGGAAGCTATGGAAATTGGTGAAGGAGATGCGTTCGATTTGGAGCAAAAGTACGGGCTACACAATATGCATTTCTTGAGTCATACAATTGATCCTTTGTACGGATTATGGATTGCGTAAAAAAAGAGCAGAGAGAGAGTCATGCATAATGTAATCCAGGATTTGTGTAATTTTCTAGCATGGACGAATTTAGAAATGTGTCGGTTCGAATCTTGAGGAACGATGAAGTAATTGGAGAACTCCAACACTCATTCGACATGATTGCCCAACAAAGACAATGCAGACGGTTGCACAGGAAGATGAAAAAAGCGGCTGGTCATCAGAAGAATAAACTAACGGAGGATGTAACCAGTGGGTCGGATGAGCCTGAATCTCACAAACTTTCGAGGTAAGCGAAAATTCACGTGAAGCAAGTAAAATTATCAGGTTTTAAGTGAGTTTGAGGGGAAACGTCGTAAAACTTTTATTTTTTCATATAACTCAACATTTGCCAAATTCAAGAGGGTATTTTTTAATTCAGGTTTGAGAATTTACACGAACACTTTTTTTGAACGAGGCGAAACAGTTAAGGGTATCGTATCGCTTGAATTGGTTGATCATTTGGTTTTCCGTTGTTGATCACTGTGTGCTTTATTAACTCTACATCACTTTTGGAGTGTGATAATTGAAATTTTTGTTAACACCATCACGATGTATTAGTTGGAACGAGTGAAATTCTTACACAATTAATTTCTAATTGCCAAAAGTAATTTACATTGCGTGTGCGTGCGTTACACTCACTTTTCGAAATCATTCACAGGAGATTTCGACGGGAAGCATTTCGAGTGGGTATAATGCCAGGCACCCTATGGTGCGGGGATGGCTCTCTGGCTGGGAGATACGAAGAGATGGGTGCTCACGTCGGGACCGATCGCTGCTGTCGGGAGCATGATGGATGTCCCTTCATAATTCATGGGATGACCTCGAACTACGGTGTGTTCAACTACCGTATGCACACCGTCAGTCACTGCACCTGTGACGAAAGGTTGTCAACTCGTCTTTACACCTCAATTATTTCCCTCACATCTTCTGCTTTCGCTTTACTACTACCACATACCTTGCTTTTATCATACTGTATAAGTACTTTTGCTTGCGCTGGATTGATTTTTGCTTGTGTGGCAAGCAGACCAGGAAAAAGAATCCCATAAGGCGACAATCATCGAGTATGAGACAGATCTCTCTGCCTAATATGTGGCGCGAAGCAAATTTTTTTTTTCAGGACCACCACTGGTTTTAGCGGAATCGAGCAATCCAGGCCCAACATTCAGCTAAAACCAGTGGTGGTCTGCCCCTCTCTGAAAAAAAAATTGCTTCGCGCCACACATTAGACAGAGAGATCTGTCTCATTACTCGATGATTGTCGACTTATGGGATTCTTTTTCCTGGTCTGCTCGGAGACGATTTGAAATTATGCGTGCCTGGTATGTTGTACCTGAAGCTGACCACTAATACTCACCCACCGTCACATTTCAAAGGCGATGAGCGATGGTGGCGCCATTTCCGAATTACTAATATTACCGGAGAATAACAAAATCGCTACTTCATTAGCGGTTTTCGGTAGCACAAGAATTTGCAGCCCATGGGAGCATCACCATGTCAGAGGCTAATAAAATTATATGTCCTTCCTTGTTCCTTTATACGAAAAGCGTCATAGGAACGGAAACATTCAGTTTTTTCTTCCTTAAAACGTAGTTTTTAATGACCTGTAAATACAGTGCACCGTACTCAAAGTCTGACTGTCTGACATATTTCCAGTAGGTGCTTGAAAGGATGGATGCGATTTGAAATGGTAATGTGTGCGAACAAATGAATGTCAGCATAATGTGAGAGCGTATGTGTGGCAATGATGCGTCAGAGTGAAAGCAGCGAAATCAAATCACACTTTGGGACGTTTGACACGTATTCGTTCACACTTACCGAGCTTTGAGACCCATTAGCAAACAGTTGGTATCAAAGTTAACAGTCTCATTTCATTCATGTTTTATTTTCAGACACAAATTTAAAAAATCAACGATGACAATATACATTTTATATTATTTGTTCCAGAGAATGAAGTAATCAATTGTTTGTAGTAATCATAATTGCTCTATAAAATCCACTCATGTTAAACCTTTGTGGACAATAATGATACTCAACGTTTTGAAGATATTTCGACAATATTACAAAGAGATGTACTCTATGCTTGCAGGACTATCGAATAGTATGATAGTATGTGCAAAAAACGATTGTTGGAATCAATCATGTGTTAATGATTATCGTATTGCATTACTACTTACAAACCTTTGAAAGTTGTAACATTTTAATACTTTAACACAACCAGAGTAAAAATAAAAATTAAATGCACGCCATTAGAACTAATAAATAATTAGGAAATTATGCATCAGCAAAATCACCCGAAGACTGATGAGCATAATTTCCCACACGCATCGTTCACACTAATTAAAGTTTTGTTTGATGAGGTAAATACTTAATGCGAAGACGGAATTTTAGAAAAAATAAATAATGTGGTGTATGTTACATTGAACGGAGTATATGAAAGTTTGGAAAGAAGAAAGTTCGTGGTCATGTTTTGTTTTGACATTCGAATGATAATTACGAATGGAAAATTTTCGCTCTAGTGGCTACTTCATATTATAGGTATTTTGTGTATAAGAATTAAAAAACAAAGGACACCTTTGCGAAACTGTTATTTTACAGTTACGATCTTTCACCTATTATCAACGAGATAGTTCCATTGAAAAATACAACAGTTAGAAAAATCAACATAAAACAAGAATCAGACCGTATAAAGTTAGCTATTTTGTGACATTATCAACGCATCAACA
>JAHZMW010001944.1:0-18108 GCA_027743745.1 Alloscopus bannaensis | reverse complement strand
CCACATAGTATGATGTGAGTTCGCATCGGTCCCAATTATCATTTCTAACCCACGACTCTCACACTCATGCACCAGACGCTTGAAAGTGTCCGATGGATGAGTTGGTGAGTCGTGTGCCATGTATACAGATGCCAAAACCAACTCCTTTCTTTCCCAAGTAATCACCACTGCAGCAAGGTCCCGTTCACAAAAGCCCACCAAAGAACGCCATTTGATGTCCCTTGACACCACTAGCGCCGCTCTAGGAGGCTCCTGTTGGGAGCTTTGTGCTATGACATGACCCACTCGTCCAAGGCCTCGCACTACACCTTTGTAAGTGTAAGGCTCTTGAATGAGTGCAACACCACATTTCAATTTGTCCATTTCCACTGCCAAGTTATCCGAGGCAGCCATTGCCCGATGCAAGTTGAGTTGAAAGAAACTGATCTTTTTACTCATTCTCGCTTTTTTTACTCACCTCTGTTAACGTACAAGTAGTGTTTTCCATTTGGCCTATATACATATATATTGCAATACGTATAAGACCTGGATGTACAAGTACTCAACCATGCTCCAGTTGATGATGCGAATGAACTGACTGTATGTATTTCAATACAGTTGACACACACAAAGCAAAAACATAAAGCAAGCATAAACCTTAACTTGGCGTTTTTGCCTCTAATTAAAGAGGACTGTCGTATTCTCGGTACTTGACAGCATGATATCCACACTGCCTTAGTACCATACCTAACCATACTTTTATTTTTGCACTGTGGTAAGAGATGGTACATATTTAATGTGCCCCCCTTACCTGTGTGCACACCTCTTCTCTTATACCGTACCATACCCATTACTCCTTATCTTTTTCACTCACCTTACATTTCCTGAGCTCCAACACCTTCCTGGTTAGGAAACAGGTCCTGAAGCCCACCTTCTCCAACTTTTTCTCATCTACAGTGGGAATGTCGAAGGTCACCCACGTGCCCTTGACATTCTCCACGTCCTTTTCTCCCTTCTCATTTGTCACTGGCCGGCCCCAGTGACCCCCTGTCCTTTGTACCATATAGTGATAGAGATATTGGGTTGCAACCGCTGTGCGTTGAAATGAATACAGGAAATTTATCACGGAGAAAGTAGCTACTGAAATGGACATGTTTGATCAAGACTAAATACAGAATAAGACTGTGTTTGGTATTGTCATTGTTTAGAAAAACAAGGTTGGGTAAACATAAAATTCAATATTGTAATTTATTGTCATACTATGCAAAAGAAAACTGTTTACTATTACCTGAATCAGCAGTGTTAAGTGGAAGTCCATGAATTTGAATTGTTTGAGTGTTCAATTAGAGAATTGGATCTCTGGCTTTTACCTCAGGTATTAGGTATACTTCTTGCGTCAACAGTGATCAACTGATGAAATTGATGCCTGATTATGGATAACATTTTTATGTTTACCAGTTTGAACATTAAAAACTAAAGCCTTTCAACAGAGATTATTGGCAAATTTTGTTATTTCATGTTGTCGTCATTCGTTCAAACTCTCCAGTTTTCTATTTTTTCAATATTAATACTATAATTGGAATATATTGGAATGCTGCGAAGAGATTAATATTTAATTGTAAAATACTTGCATTGAATGTGGTATTCCATTCTAAAGAACGAAATCCTCAATTACCTATTCTAATAAATAATATTAGCAATGAATTGAGCCGCGTGAACATCCTTATGCCAGCCTGACGGCATCGGTGGACACAAAGGCCAACTACCATAGAATACTATATACCCCACAGTTCAAGGCAGTACGAATGAACTCCATTGAAGAAGCTGAGCCAATTATGACATTATGGTAAACAAACACTATGAAATGAGATATTACCAACCCAAGGTTCTAATGTATTCCAAGTGGACCATAAAACCATATGTCTTTTCAGTATTCTGTATAATAAGAATCGAGTGGTCTTGTACAACATTCTACAAACTGCATTTGCAGAACCGAGTATATTGATAGAAATTTTTCTGAAGCAGTAATGTCTTACCTCTTTATTAATATTCCATTAATAACAATAGCTCATGATTTATGTACATGTAGACACCAGTGAGGTTTCACAACTTAACGAGACCGCAACAGCTAATTGCTTAGTCATCAAATCGTTCCCACTTTTCTTGCACGCTAATGAAAAACGAGTACTGAATCAGGAGAAATAGATTAAAACAAAGTTGTTCATATCTTCAAGCTTGGAAAATAATAAACATCTATACAAAATAGCTGTATCATTTTTTTTCAAAGTTATATCAACAGTTCAAAACATCTTGACTGCGGAGAGGCACTTGAATCGTTAACACAATAAAAAAGAGTGTAGGCCTGCAAAATGGCATGTGGAGTTTGCGGAAGATCTGACCACGACAGTAGGACTTGCCCTAATACAGTTAGCTGCGGCAAATGCGGAAAGTCTGGGCACAATATACGAACCTGCCCCGACACGGTCTCCTGTGGCAAGTGCGGAAAGGCTGGACACAATATTCGAACGTGTCCTGACACTGTCACTTGCAGTAGCTGTGGACGGAGCGGACACAATAGTCGAACTTGTACCAACGGCAAACAATGGTGACCGCTTTGCTGCCTTGACAAGTGGTACCGCACACATTAAAAAAGCAACACGTTACCTTAAGCCATTGGTAAAACTAATATACTTCATCTCGTTTTAAAGGCTCATTTTTATTGCTGTTATAATTTTATTGCAGAAAAGTCTAGCAACTCAGACTGGCAACGTGGAATTGATTACCTGAATTTGTCAACTGTGAATCACTAGTCCTTTCATTTGCAACAAGAATAAACGTGCCTACTACACCAAGCTGTAGTTGAAAACTTGCTTAACAATATATTCATTTACAGTAATTATGTTCAATAGGAATTTACGTCATTATCTCAAGAAATTAGACCTCCGTTTGATTCCCAGCTCTAACAAAGCAATTAGCAACCCGGTACTGCAACCAATCCACAAAACATGAAATGTTACCAACAAATGTGAATCTAACGTAACTTTCTGTGGCTGTTTGCGGGCGTTGCCATCCTCGTTGCCGAAGTTGTGACGGGTATCTTGTTTGAGGAGACCTTCCCAAAACCAACGAATCCCACTTGACTCCAAGAACCTCATCCTTTTTCTCATATAGAATCCCGCCGACTCTTGAACGTACAGTGCGACAGGCTTTTCAAACAGCTTATCTTCACTGGTGTAAACATTAGAAGTCCTACGTGTGTGACGCAAATATCTTAAAATTTCCATTACTTCAGCATCGTCTCCAACAAATGCTGCACGATGCGTTTGGTCACACTGCAATTGAAGATGATCAACGACCTCCTTCGAACCCCAGCTCGAATTAACTAAACGTATATTTCGAAACAGGGGAGCAATTAACGCATTCCTCGGAGGAGAAATCTCAGCCACAGCTTTCTCGATTGGATCATACCTGTAGCCAATTAAACAGGGACTTCTCTTGTTCGTATATTTTTGCAGAGAAAAGCGCTTCGTTCCCAGCTCGTCAGAGAGCCAGTCTGCAAAAGTTTTGCCAAACCAAGAACACTGAATTGGACAAGTCAACGGTGGCCAGTGAAAACACTGAAATTCGGGTGTTAGCAACTGAAAATCTTGAAGTTGCTCAAACTCTGTAAATTTCTCCCATTTCGACGCTATTAAATCGGCAATGTTGTCACCGCGATACGAACTAGGTAAAATTGGTCCTACGAGAAGCCACGCAAGTAGAAAAATACGCTTCACATGAAGGCGGCCATTTGTAGTGGTTGCATAGTTTCCGAAAACAGTGGCTACAATTTCAATCAGCACTGAGGAAGGAGATGGGTCGACCAAGCGAGAAAGAATGGATATTGTCAACTCTGTCATGACAATTGTAAGAACCATTGATAGCCACACGGGCCATTGAAACGGTTTCAGAAGCACTTCATCAGGATCCTTTTGTATTTGGTTGTAATTGCAAGTGAGAAATTGAAAGTACCGGAACGGGATGCTGTGCGAGTGAGGAATAATACGTTGGTCAAGTACAGGAACAATGTTAGGGAGAATAGTATAACGAAAATCACGGTGGTCGACTATGTTTGTGATTAAAATGGAAAGAATGATTTCATGTAACTTTGGGCGTAATTTCAGCACTTCAATAGGCATTCCGGCCAACTGTATGCTTGAAACAATTTTTTCGGCAACTCCTCCACCAAAAAAAGTTCCAAAATTCTGGAGAAAGTGTGGCACCTTCTGTCCGTCTCCCGTTAATTGATTGTAAGCCTTATCCATGTTCTGTCTGCAAGCATCTTTGTCGCTGCAATTCACAGGAAACAGCAAATACGAATTATAAAACTTCTTGGATAACTGCAGTCCACAAAACTTGCAGAGAAATGTTGTTTCATTCAGATGATGCTCGAAAATGTGGTCAGCAAGCTGGTAGCGATGAATAAATGGTAGTCGTAGAAAGGGGTTTCGATATAGGAAAACATTCACTGAGGTCGACCCAAGATACTGGGCACATCGAAGTTGAGCAGGAAAAATGAAGTGGAGATATGTTGGTAAAAGCGCTATGGATGTTGGAGTGAAAATAGTAAGTTTACGCTTAATCAGGCAATACACGCCTAGCATTAAGCAGTTTTGTGCAGATTCAAATCCAATTGCTTTGACAGCTTTGGATATGAAAGTTTCGTTCCAACAATTGTCAAAAACTGTTGACACTGTATTGCACGTGGTCCACTGTCGGAAGTGGGAAGCAGGTACGGACAAGTTGTGCAGTGATTGGTACAAAGTGTACGGAGTTAGTAGGTCTGTTTGGTCTGGGTAAAGCGTAATGCTTGAAGGTAGCCAAATGAAGTTGTAACAATCCTCAAATCCGCGAAGCCACTTTACATGGGGCAATATTAAATTAACGTCGGATGCCTTTGTAAGCATACATGATAGTAACTGAAGAAGGATGGCGTGTTTATGTATTAACATTGTTTCAACTGGAATTTTCTGATTTTATATGATTAAAATGATATGAGTGTATATTAGTAGTGCTAGGCTATTTGAAATAGCATAGTGTATCAGAGCAAACCGGAACAGATACTGACTTTCAACGATTTTTAAACTGTTAAATTCAAACTGTCAATGGTAGGTATTTTTTAACGGTTGCATGTGTGTATATGTATATCGAATCATAACATTTTTAGGATCAATACAGAGAAGTAGGTTGTCGAATGGCATGTGGTTTTCTGGCAGGAGGATGATGGAGGTACAAATTTGCGTAATTGCATTGTCACTTCCGACGTCTTATTTTTTAATATTCAGTATCAAGTATCCGTAGCCCATCATGGTGTATAGCCTTTTAAGGAAATTAAAGTTGTGAAACGATATGCCAGGTCTGTTTACTTTATCGTTTACTTCAAACCTTTCAAGTTTATGCGTAAAACAAATTGATGTCGTGAAAAAATTGATCATTGCAATCCTTCTAGGTTATTGTGTTTAATAATAAAAACATTTTTGTCCACACTAATTATTCACCATATGTACTCACTGTTGTTGAGGCTAAAAATATTTGTACATATATCTACAATTCAACACTATATCTATATTGTCATAGAGCGAGACGCCTCATATTGAGACCATCTCTCTCCAGAGGAGCGAGATTTCAGACGTGAAGAAGCCGACCAAGGAATTCCCTTTCACTTTTACATTTGTGCATGTATTGGTTATACATGAGAGCCTCACTCTCTGTTTTGGTTGCACCGTGTGTAGAACACACGTAAAGATATAGGAATAATACCTGTGCTCATTCTTAATAGGAAAACGGCCAAGAGGCCGAATTAAAATTAAAGTTAACTGTACCGGTGTGTGACGTGAATATTGTGACAATAAATATTCATAGGGACTTCCCCCTTGATGGGAAATAAAAGCAATCCGGCCTACCCGCAGTTTTCATTTAATTAGTGTGAGTTCGGAGGCATACGGCGACCCAGATCAGTGTCACTCTCGAGCGACTCAGGTGGAGGAAGGAGCGATTGACACTATCCCTTCAGCCAGGTTAACGGAGATCTCTGACGAGTAGCAGCATAGCGTCATCCGCGCACAATCAGGGTTTACGGTTAGCAAATACCATCATTTTAATTATTGGCTTTACAGGAGGCTTCAGTAGCATATGGAGTGACGAAGGGAGTCGTCACCCCCATTAGAGGTACTGCCCAGTCACCTCATCCCTGTAGGCCATAGTGACAGAGTTAGCTGTCCACCCCACATTACCTGACAATATACTGGACCATTACACGTTGTAATCCATACATCCATGGTCCATGATTAAAGACGCAGAATTATGTATATCGTAAAAAGCAATGCTAACCACACTAACGTCATAGCACTTATAAATCGTGAAAATTAAACTCGTTATAATTTTATTTATCGTTATGTGACAGCAGACACAAATTTTGATAACCCTTCAAAAGAAACTGATGCAACTTCAGTGCTGATTTACGTCAAAACTGTTTTAGACTTGGAGTTCTTATACAAACTCAATTAAGTACAATGACATTCAAACTAAATATGTACAAATCCTATGGCTTTAAAACTCATTTCATGAAAGTTATCATGTACAAATTACATCAGGTTGTTCTGCCCGTATTAGCCAGTTGAAACAATAAAAACTGCAGCAGGCATATACTAATGCAATGTGAATTATTTAACAATTTACCACAGCTGGTTAATCTGTAAACTCCGAAGATTGACTTTGTGATGCACTGATGGATTTGTTCAAACTGATGAAATTTGGAGAACGATAAAGCTCAGCATATGATAATTACAAAATTTTATCAGTTGAACTTGAGTATAAAAACACCGAGCTTTGGAACTTATTCAGACACTTTAATAAGATTGAGTGAGAAGCTCCGGCGTAACCTTTTAACTATGAAATTTCTCAGGGAAGCCGCCACATTTGTGGCACTGCTAATTTTGGTTGAGCAGAGTTCAGCCTCCGCGTTAAAAAATAGACCAATTTCCGCAGAACTTCTTGCAGATCTTCATAATTACAACAGAGGTGTCCAAAGCACATCCCTCAGATGTGGAGGAGTGGTCCACCAGACACTTGACGAGAAGGCTGGAATTTCGTACAAACTCTTCGACTTCCTCCAGCCAAATGAGCGTTGCGTTTGGATAGTGAGAGGAAATTTCGCCAATGGCTACCACGTGAAGACAACCTACATGGATTATTTTGATAGCAGCAATGTGGTCCAATTGTCTGCAAGCTTTTTACATGCGCTGCCTTCCGACTTGGAAGATTCCACTCATCTCATTTTGTAAGCAAAGTACCAATGACTTTAATTCGAAATTTGCTTTAAGTTTTTCTTATTATTTTTTTGTTATTTCATGAGCAGGAGTCAAAATACAAATGTGACCGCACCGGGGCAAGCCGTTGTGATAACGCTTCACACAGAAGACAGCAGCTTGGTCAGGGGCTTCCAAGGGTTTGCTATAGAAATCACGCCATTCCAGTACGCCGAGGAGAGACCTGTGGCCGATGAAAAGTCTGACGACTTTATTGCCAGCGACGGGGACGGATTTGTGAGACATCCTCAGGATGGAAGCAACTACCCAAATACAGACTTGTCAGTGTTCCTCTTCCCACCTGTGAACAACTACTTTGACAATAGTAGCGTCACGAATTTGATCTACTCGAGACTCGGACTTGACGGTGGGGCATGTGTGGATCATTTAGTGGCTTATCGGTACAATCGTAATACGGTTAGCGATACTGAGGCCAAACCATGGGAAAATACGAATGTGTAAGTTTGATGAAAGTGGAATTTATCCAGCACTCAAGCACTTACCTATTGACGCAAGTCGAAGTCTTTTGTATTTACGTTAACGTTGTTTATAAATCATTTGCAGGATTTGCGATGACACCGAGTTGCAAGTGGTATCCCACTCAGACTTGATCCTAGTCTCGTTTCGAAGCGACCATGCAGGCAACGGTGCTGGCTTCCAGTTTACGTATACGAGGTCAGACTGCTTGAACTGGACGGATCAAGGGTTGACGAGAAAGTGTAACTCTTAATTTTATCACACAGACTGACGCATATGATTAATGACAATCTCAGTGATTTAACGTATTTGAATTAAATATTTTACATGAGCATAATGCAAAAATAAAATCAATTCAATATTTAACCAGTTATAAATGCTACGTGCGCAACATGGATGACAATGTTTAATTATGGTTTGATTGACATTGCAATGTTTCACAAAAATTATTTATGGCACCAGTGTTTTTTAAACTTTGTTTGTACCTCTAGTTTCATTCTAATGCCAAATTGGGAAAGATTTACTACGATTCACAAAAACAAATAGACCCATAAAGACCTGACAGGTTACATCTGCAATTATTGATTGCTGTATAGAGCATACATAGGATGTTATCTTAATTACACCGCACCGATCGAAGTACTCGAGATTCTCATTCTACAATTAACCATGTCTTGCAATGGTGCATTCCGCATGGCAGAAGAAGTAAATCACGTGCACTCATGATGAAAACTGTTGGCCTGTTGCGTCAATCCGCAATCAACCGATTTGTATCCAGAGAATTGTATCAGAAAAGAAAAATCTTCATTGCTTTTCATCACGCAATGTAAAAGCATTTCCATGTTAGTTCCTTATCGTACCTGCTTTAAATGAACTTCAAATGCATACTAAGAAAGTTCACATTTTAACTAAATGCATACAATCAACAGCGATGCCATATAAAAGCAGCTTAACAAACCAAATTCACCGTCTCACCATCCATGCTGCGGGAGAAAGTAAAAGGTCTTGGAAGAGTTGAAATACATCAGTGACCATGATAAGTAAAATTGCTATCTTCGTGGTTCTGCTGTTTTTAAGCAGTACAAGAGCTACACCATGTGGAATCTCGCCAGAAGCTCTTGAGGAAGTCACGGGTTTCAATTCGGGTGTCACAAAGGCAGCCCCAAGATGTGGCGGGCTTATCGACGCAGCAATTGGTGAAACTTCTGGGATCACGTACAAGCTCTTTGAGAAACTGGAAGAAAACGAACGCTGCGTCTGGATTGTTCGAGCACCAAATGCCACAGGCTATCAGTTTGAATCGGTGTTCCTAGGCTTTTCTGAATACAGCGATGTGATGATGCTAACAGTGACAGTTGTCGATGTTAAAGGTGGCAGCTATGATTTTCAGAACAGTATCATGTAAGTCACATTCAAAATCAGTAATTAGTCTTTATGAGTATTGCAATGATATGAAGAAAAAAATATGGCAGACGCGAAGGAGTAAGGACGGAGATGGCGGGCTCTGTCATGATTGTCACTCTTCAGACCGGAGACCACTCTTACGTCACCGGATTCAATGGCTTTGCACTGCAGTACACACCAAGCCAAGTTTCCGACACGAGCTATTCCACATTCGCGGACAAGGCTTCGGTGGACATTATTCCGGAATCCGAACTGGGATCTATTCGTCATCCAAGCTCGAAAGAGGACCAATATCCTAACAATGATTTGTCGGTTTTTGTCTTGCCACCGCAAAATAGCATTTATAACCCAAATAGGAAAACTCACCTGGTCTATTCACGAGTCGGCTTGGAAGATAAATGCAGAGATGAGCTGGTTATATACCGCTATAATACTACAGGTCCGGCTCTCCGGGTAAGGTGGGAGGAGGCTCAAAGGATTTGCCATAGCTCTGAAGTGGAACAATTTTCTGAAGCAGACTTGCTAATGATCGTGTTTCGCAGTAATAATGTCACAACTAGCGAAGGCTTTCATTTGACATATTCACGCTGAAATAACATTTTCTATATATAACCTTCAACAATACAACAATAAACTCTTCACAGATCTATGACCTTTAGTTTTGTGTTTTAAAATTGCACAGATTAAAAAACATTCGTGATTTAATGCTTTTGAGTATTTATTTAATACTTTGAATTTTTTAACCGTGCAATCGCGTTACAATCTGATTCATTATGATTAACGGTTCATCAATCATTGATTCATCATGTATCTAACATAAAATATAAATAAATGTGCAGAAAAGTATAGTTTGATGGTAAATAACGTTACAGATAAAAGCTTGATCTAGTAGATAACCCAGCTTTATATCCCCCTGTTTGTCTTCATCCAACCAGAAATCTTTTCACCGTAAGTATTCATCCATTTTATGTTTCTCTTTATTCGGGGAATTGAAGCGTTTATGAATCTCTGATCCCGATTTGTCAATTTGGAGCCATATCTTAATCGAAGATTCTGAACAAAGGTGTGTATCTGCAAAAGATTTTTTTTATTGCAGTCGGTCCATTTCTCCCTTCATGTCTAGTAGTATGTAAGCTTACCTTATCTAGTTGATTTGGAGTGCTGTACATGTAAGATAACTTGTCAACCAGGCTTGATGCTAAATGAACCACGCTCTTCAGAGACCACACGGACTCTAGGGTTTTCAAATTGTCAGAAACAAAGTTGAGTATGATTTTCAACCCCAAGTCGTTCCAGATGACAGCATCAAAAATGTTTCGAAGATCGTCGGCTTGGAAAGCGGTTGTTAAAGTCAGGTTTAAAAGACTTTACAAATTGCACAAAGTATGTAATTTTTAAAATGAATGTTTTTCGAAAGAAATTAAGTTTTAAGCATATACAAGTACTATTTATACCGTTTCATAAGAGCTGAGTCGGATGTTGCAGACAGAGCCACCACATCGCAAAAATCCTTTGACAAGCTCTCATTTTTTAGTGTTTGTTGATACTTGCGTAAAATCATGTTGAATGCAGTTTGGCCTCCAACGACTACTACTGCAGACATTATGTCACATCGTGATTCCTTTGATAATCCAGATATCACAACTCTAAAATAAAAAATGACGAGTGAACTTAGAAATGTGGCTACTTTTCAAAAGTTAATTTTTCTGAATAAATTACGGAGCTCGATCTGAAGAAATCTGCCACTTTTGTAGTAACTGCAATGAATAGTTCAAACAAGTCGGGCTTCCAAACTTGCAGCCCCAATGGAGAAGGTTAGTTTCATCAAAATCCCAGCTTTGAAGAACAGCGGTCATTCCAGTTTTGTTTAGGACTTTGTCAAACACAGTTTGAAAGTGGTCCTAAATCAATCGAGTGGTCAAATTTATTTCAAATCATAACTTTAATTAAATTTCTTTGATTGCTAATTTATTTCTTACCTTAAAAGAAGGAAAATCTTCATTAGAAACGTATTGTCTGTAAATCGCTCTAAATCGAAATAAAAACGTGGTCCACACAGCCGGACTGCCGTCAGCATCCAAGTAGCCGATCAAGTCAAGACAGTTTGAGATGAGCTCTTCATTGTCTGAATTTTTGTACAAATTTTATACGTACATTGTTCTGCTAAAGCAAAGCAGTTATCTATTAACTGACTACGCCACACCTCACTGCTGTTGAATAACCGGGCTGACAAAGTTGGTCCGAGTGATTTGTCATACAGTATCATAAACGGCACTGAAAATAATTTTTGCAGAAAAAGCTTATCCTTTTTAAAGTTGTTCTGAAGAGCTTATCGAGTGCTATCGCTTATGTAATATTACTTGCGTTCCTAGACTGAATTCCCAAGGCAAATGCCATCTCCTCTGAAATGCTCAGAGATTCGTTGCGTAGCCAAATGTGATCTGCATTCCTACTGCCTTTCTCCGAAATCTTTAATGGAATATGCCAATAATGATCTGGTTTTCCTTTTTTCGTTCTTCCAGTGAAGCTCTCCTGCGTCAAAGTTGGCTGTCCGTCTTTGTCAGTTCCAATTTTTACTATGGGATACCCAGGTGACGACCACCATCCTCGAAGAGCGTCTTTGAGGTTGCAATCTTCGTGGTTATTTGATGATAAGCAATTCAGTTCGGTAGACTCTGCCTGCAAGTAATCTAAAAAGTCTTCGTGGCACAATGAAGGACTATTCATGTCCTGCTGGTAGTGTCGAATAGCATTTCTCAAAATGTTGGCGGGGAAGACTTGGTCAATCATTCCGAGAACTGAAGCGGTTTTCAACGGCATATACTGGGACTCGTCGCTCCTCGGATTGGTCGCGTGAAACATGTAATACCTGTTGTCCTTAATTTTTTTGTAATTTACTCTTGATTGATGAGGCCATACATGGCTGAGGCAGAGGTAGGTGAGGTACTTTCGAATGCCTTCGTTGAAATAAGGTGTAGCACCTTGCCCCATATCAAACCTTTTTGTATTTTCAATAGATAATATTTAGTACTTTGATTCACGCATTTGTTGCTTAAAGTAGTTCTAAAATGTTTATACCATTGGTGGACCAGTGTCGAGGCTGAAATTATGTGCAAAGAAATGAACCAGCTCTCATTTTCTAATTTACATGAATACTTTATGCTTCAACAAAAATTAAAATTGGCATGTATTACCCAAATTTTGTGCAATGTGAAACATTTGCTGCTGTTCACCCGAGCGGTGATTCGGACGGAAAAGCAATTCGTCGATATTGGAAATACAGATTCCTCTGGAATTAACCAAGGTAAAAAATGTATGCATGAATACATACTCGTATGTATATCCAATCAATCAATTGTGTGAATTCTAGCACGTGATTCAGTTGAAAATTGAACATTTAAGGATTAGCTCACCTGGCACTTTGCGGCTTACTGTAAAAGTTTGGAAGCAAAGTGATGTCAATCTTGTCAGGCACCTCATCAAAATATTCTTCATAAAAGTTTATCATGTTGGTTGCCATTCCTGCAGTAAAATTCATGCTGGAATTATTGGCGTGATTCTTGGGATAATACACCTGCAAAGAGTGTTTGAAGACCATCCATATAATTTCGAATCATACGCCATATTACACAGCACCATTTGAAAACGGGATTTTACTCGAATACGTGCTCCGCTGGCAGATTCAAAGTCCACAAACGACAACCTTCCCACCACAATCAGGAGGGCGTTTGCCTTGAGTTTTGGAGTTTTCATAAATTTGTCTTGTATCGCATGGTGATCACCCTGGCTGCATGTTTACGATATAATATTTTTAACCAATTCACTTCAAATAAATAATAACGCGTGGAACATTTTGTGGAGCACATACGCAAAATTGGAGTCCTCAAGTTGTGTGTTAAAAACAACGGTGTCGTTCTCTTTTCTAAGAACGGTTACGTCAAACGTAGCATCCATTGTATCCTGTAACATTTCCAAATCGTTTCAAAAAGTCGAAATGAGTGAAGGAAGTTTTTTAAAGTGAAAAAAATACGTTGTCAAAACACGGGAAGGTACTCCTCGCTCTTGCCGACGGTTTTACAACCAGTAACCTTAAAAGCATACAAATGAAAAACATAGCACTTAGATGGTAATTTTTAAAAAAATGGTATATGTTTTTGTTCAGTACATGGCAGCTTCCTCATCATTATTATTGGAACTATTCTGCTCCAACTTGAAAATTCCTCCCTCATCTTCTATCTCCCAAGGTTCCTTAATCTTCGACTGGAACTTTATGGAAATATCAAGAACGTCTTCATGGACAACGGTGCGCTTCAGGTGTATGACAAGCAAATCTTCTGTTGGAACCAGGTCCACGGAGCTAATTGCAATATCCCCGTCCTTTACTGATTTAACCTAGTGAAAGTTTCAAAGTTTGACACTGAATTGTCGAAAGTAATTATTTCTTGCAGTGTTCATAAGGAAGGAAATAATCTAGAGTATAACTTACCGAGAAACCATTACTGGAGTATTCAATGTCTCGCGAATTTAACACAATTCGACTCGTCTCCTCCAAACACTGCGCAGTAATTGTTACTTTTCCTGGTGCCAAGAGATATTCAGGTTCGGAATCGAGGGACTGACCTTCACTAAAACCACCGGCCAAGTTTAGCTCTAGCTTGTAATGCAGAGGAGTGCATGCAGAAAGACTAGTGCTATACTCGGAAATGTTTTGGGAAACAGTTCGGAGAGGAACTCCATTGCTTAAAACAAACGCTGGGATCAGTATGAAAAATAACTTCATGTTGAAGATTCATGAGTTTCGAGTTGAGTGAAGTTGAGTTTCAAGTTTGCATTTTTTATTTATAAGAATAATTCCTACTATCCACACAGGGTGAGCAATACATGGTTGATTTGGATTCTTGGCTTCCTTAAATTTTATAAATCTTCACCACAAATTCTATCCGGGCGGATAATTGAATGAGTGTCGGTAAGGGTGATGTTGGAACGAGCAGTCAATTATTCAGGGTTATCCTTTACCACAGATGCATGAACTTGACACGTGATGATTTGTTAAAATTTTGCAACTGGTCATTGCACTTTAAACACCGCATAAAACCTGTATTTTCAAAAAGAAATATTAAATAAGTTGCTTAAAATAATCAGAAGAGGATGCATGGTTTGGCTAGTTCAAGTTCAATGGCCAGTTACAAAGCGTTTTTCTCCTGAGCAAACCGACTGCACAAAATAAATCGCTTTGGAATAGGAAATGGTTAGAAAGTGGAATGACTTTTTGTGGAAACAAATTGTTTCCAGTAGATTTCTTTATTCAATCCAAAGACAATCCTAACCATCTGAAATCAAAGCCACGACTTTCATCCCGCATGAAGCATAACGACTTGCGAAAACCTCGGCATGGATACACTCCCCACCTCAAGTTTCCACTTGAAGATGTGTGTACGCCAACGCAGTTGGAGTCACTGTGATCTGTCGTATTGTATGCCAGAAAATTTTGAGCAGCCACGTAAGGATCGAGTTTTGTTCCACCATCCAGCCACTTAAATTCTGGAGTGCCAAGCCGACGAGCGAGTCCTATCCATATCCCGGCGTTTTCTTCGACATCATGTGTGTTCTCTGGATATAAATAAAAGTAATAGCTTAAAATGCTTACAAATTTTGCTAAATTTATTGAAATGTTTCTTTAAAAAACAACTTACGGAAAAGTCTTTGAATTTCACTGTTTAATTCCTGACTTTGCTCGTCAGCTTCCAGTTTTGCTAAAACTGCAGCACGTTGAGCACAGCATTCTGCGGCTCGAATCCATGGCATCTAAAACGTAGTTAATATTGACTGACTTATCCATAATAATAATAATCCTGGTCATCTTAAAATGAGTGTAATTTAAGCCATCGTTAGTAGTGGGTTTGACGTTTTTGTTTAAACCTCGTCCATGGCAAAGAAAAACGAAGTATTCCCAATCCGTTTGTAGATGACTTCCTCACACATGGGAGGGTACCAAGTATTCAGCAACTTCTTCTTGCAAATGTAATGCTTCGGCTTCCAACAATCATCGTGGCTCACTTGAATCCTGTCTTCCTCCGCATGGTAAAACCCTTCCAGGCACTGCGTCTCGTCAGTGACTTTCTCCTCAGGGTTCAGGTAGCTGTGGTAGAAAATTTTCTTCTGCTTCAGAAAGCTGTGCCAGCCCGAGTGCCACGCGAATCGGTCCCGGACCACGTGGTTACTCCCGGAAGTCCAGAAGCCACCGTGAGGACGGAGAAACCCTTGATGGTTTGAAATTTGGTAGATGTCTTCATAGTCGGCTTTGTCAACGAGTGCGACAAGTTCAAAGTTGCCGTATTCGCGACAGCATTTTCTAGCCTTGAACCAATTGGCCTTGAAACAATAGTAAATGAAGTTTTAGTAAGTACGAGGCTCCATTTTTATGTTCTCGGAGAGAAACTTACTGCCTTTTTGCTAACAAACATTGACTTCTCAGTAACAAAATGTTCGTCCCTCACAAGACCTCCGCAAACATCGGGTTCAGGATCCGCTGCATTATTTCAATAGAATGTGCGGCAATTGACAAGCAATTCACAAAGATGTTTAAAAATGTAAAATCAAGAAAATCCTGAAAACATTGTACTCGGAACTTCGCAAACGTAGTGTAATTCCCTGGAGCACATGCTCCGCGTCCGTTTCAGCATCGTTCTTTGCTTGACAATGCCGATTTGACACCACCCCTGTGAAATGTCTCCCATATAGACCCTTCCATATAGATCGGCAAGATCTCGTGGTTCTCCTCGAGGAAATGTTAATTCTCGAGGAACCAAGTTTATTGGGACATACCTTGAGCGGTCTTTGGGCCCCGTCCAAAAGCCGTTTGCATAACTTACGTGAGCTATTAACAATCCGGGAATAGAAATTTGTCAAATGCCATTACAAATGGAGGACATCATTGACATTTGACAAAACGGAGTACCGTGAAAGTGCAGCACGCCCCTGGCAACCATTTTAGTGTCCTTCTGACTTTGTGGAACAAATAGCGTCATGGCGTTGCTCTGACATGACTTGTTAGCTTCCCGATACGTCAGAGGAGCTTTGCCATAGTAGTATCGATTTCCAACGTCATAAAATTTTGCAGACAATTCCTTTCCAAAATCATCTGCGTAAAATGTGAAAAAATCGTGAGGTATTCACACTGCACCTTGAATTACTACGGATTTTTCTTAGTTTATTACATGGTAGTTCGCACATAAAACTTCGTTTAACTGTGCACGCGGTTCCTAGCAGTGCGAACGAGATTCGTGTATCGACGATAAACGTCAAGCAGTTATCGTCATCTTCCAATGACCCAGGAATGTAATTGTCGTACCCCTTGCCGAAGGTAAAGGAAGTGCTACCTTCCACGTTCAGAAAGGTGAAGGAGCCCATCTGGCTCATACGAGCGCCGATCCAAAGGCCGTTCAAAAACCCTTGATGGGAATAGCCTAGGAAGGTGTTCAAAAACAATATTTGATTACTGTGCGATTTCCCAAGTTGCATCCCAAAAGATTTGAAGCAGTCAAAAATGTTTTTAAGCCTTACGAAGTGATTCATTGCTGTAAAGAGCAAATGCAATTTGGTCGCCCACTGTTGGTGCAATGACGGTAAGCAATCTATAACCGAGACTGCTACAACAAAGACTTGCGTCGCCCCAAGTCAACTGCCTCAAAGAAAAGTAGTTGGATAATTATATTGGTGTCAGATATAACAACTACTAACGATTGTCAGAAAGAATATTTGAAATTTGAATTACTCGCAAAGCTGGTGGATAGTAATACTCCCGGTTCATTTCTGGAACAACAATCCTTCTCCAAGGCATGGATTTTGTACATTTTCTCGGTCCTAGAATAGTATAAAATGCATGCAAGCACGTTAATATAGTGAAATGTAAGCAAACTGTTTTTAATCACATTCAAAACTATGGGGGTTTCTCACTTTCGCTGCTACAAATAAAGTTCCGTCGGGATTCACACGCTGCGTCACCATATTTCAGCGAGGGCTGACCTTTCTTCGCAATTGCAACCCCACAGAACTCCGATGACCGATTGACGTTCAAAAGGTCTTCCTTGGCTACAACCGTATTGTCTTGCCATTGGAACGAAGTGCTTTCCAAACGTTTGTGTGCTGCTGTCCAAAACATGTAATGCTTTTCATCTGTTAAATCTACGATAATCAAATTTTTCGCCGATATTTGACACGTGTACAACACAAATTCCCAATTTGATACTTTTATTGTAGTGATGAAATAACCTCTGGAAATAACTGTGTCGTAGAGAAATTTTTCCAGTTTTTCATCGCCGATTTTAACCAGTTCCTGGTCTCGTTCTTCGCAACAGCGAAGTGCTTCATTCCAAGGAAGCTGCAGAAACGGAAATTATTATGTACAAACTTCAACTAAATAATTTGTGACGATACCATTTCCATTCAGGGTTTTCATCCCAGTTTTTAATAATTTTCAATACCATTGTCGGGCTGTACACAAGATTTCTTGTTGTCCCAAGATGCTCATACGCTATCTCCTCACATTCGGGAAAAAACTCATTTGAAGGGTACTCGCACAAGAATCGCTGCGGAATACTGCAATTTGCAGCGACAATATCAAGAGCTCCATTTGCAGGGGATCTGATATGAACACCGGGACACTTTTGTTTGTATTTTTCATCCTCAACATTGACAAAGAGGGGAAAAGCGCGACCGACCGGATTTACTCCTAGGATTAAGACAAACATTTTGGAATAAAGTCGAAAGGTGTCTTTAGAAACTGACAAAATTAATTACGGAAGGGTGACGTTATGATGGATTCTCGAACTTTTCCTAGTTTCTCTTCTGTGCCATTGTGTTTTGGAATTGTTAGCAATGTTAAACCCTTCTGTAAACAACA
>JAHZMW010001943.1:0-10769 GCA_027743745.1 Alloscopus bannaensis | reverse complement strand
ACGTATTCTTCGATTTAATATGGGAATGTGAAGTTGAAATGGGAAGAAGGCGTATGAAAGGAAGAAGAGCGTTTGGTTGTTCAGTGTCGAAAGGGAGGGCCGCTATGAAAAATACGAGAAGAAGCTGAGGGCGCCATGCACACAATCTGCTTTTTGTACGCCGTATCATGTGTTGTAGAAAGCACACGCACGCTGTAAAAGAAAAGATGCTTGTGTGGAGGTGTTCATATCAAGTTAGAGGGGCCCATATTAATACGAATGCTTATTATGTACTGCATCCTGATACGGAGAAGCCTGTTTTGACTGTATCTTCCTCTTTCTTCTGCAAAATATCTACGTAGTCAACAAGAGTAAATACAAAGAATCTGCATTAGAAAAGCACGAGTTCGAAAAGCGTGAACCAGTGTATCACATCTAGGGTTTTCCGCTTACAAACAAAACTCGTGCTTTCATACTTTCATGATTCGGTACTGAGGAGACCAAGCTCAGCTCATTGTATGTGAATGCTCGATAGAGTTGCTTTGAGCGTGTTAAATTAGACTATTTTATGATAATACTTTATTTTTGTTTTTTCCTCAATAGGAAGTCGGAAGTATCATTGGGAAGAAAGGGGAGATCGTGAAAAAGTTTCGGGAGGAGGTAAGGGCCAATTTATTTTGTACAACAGTAGTATTTTGAACAATTAGTGCACTTCTTTTACCTGTGTAACATTGAACGTCAGAAAAAATCGCACATGCATGTAGTATTTTATGAGTTTGATTGGGTTAGTTGGCTATTTGGAGATACATACTTTAGACATTTTTTTTACAAAGTTTTGCTATTTGTGGTGAAAGTTGGTGCTTGAAGTCTATTTAGGCATAATGTGTAGTTGTTTGTTAAATTCAATCTTACTCTTTTGCTAAAATTAGTGTTTGCTATAATAATATGTTCATTTCTGTAAGATACCTACCTACACATGTAGGTGAGCAATCAATTGAGGATCAGTGAAATAAATTAATGTTTCTTGACGAACGGTGAATGCGTATTGGTGTAAATCTGTTTGTAGCAGTGGTCGTCGGACCGGCAACAACATAATTTATTTAATTTTTTATGTTGTAGTCTGGAGCGAGAATTAATATCAGCGATGGTTCGTCTCCGGAGAGAATCGTCACCATCACTGGAAATACGAATGGGATCATTAAAGCGTTTGATCTTATCTGTAGGAAACTGGAAGAAGTCTATGTAAGCTTTTGAAACGTGATTTTTATGAATGCAGCCAACAGCATTATATGTTGTACGATACAAGAGAGAGTATTATGAGTACCTGTGTGTGTATGTAAAGGCATCTCATTAGTTTGGACTCTTGTTTATAAGATCTAGTCAGGTTTTCATCATTTTTTCGTTATCATAAATCGGAGCACATGCACTTGGAAGGTTTTTGGAAGTGATTGAAGGAGTTTTTAA
The DNA here is from genome assembly GCA_027743745.1 of Alloscopus bannaensis. Lineage (NCBI taxonomy): Eukaryota > Metazoa > Arthropoda > Collembola > Entomobryomorpha > Entomobryidae > Alloscopus > Alloscopus bannaensis. The sequence continues at coordinate 9,326 of JAHZMW010001943.1, read as the reverse complement.
AAGCGAAAACATTTTAGTTGCCGTACATGTATCGTCATCAATCATCATGGATTTTCAGAAAGGCAAACGGATTTTTGATAAATATATGCAGGCGTGTATAATTTGGAAGAATGATTTTTCGTTTTCTCACAAATATTTTTGATTTACATAGTTTCGGCTATGGTTTTCGAACCCTATAAAAGTCGTTGGATTTGTAATAAAAATTCAATATGCTGATTGAAATTTTTAGGACTACTAGATTTTCATTCCTTCGTTAAAAATTTGCGGGACAAATGAGCTCCTATTTTACGCAGGCAGAGATTTGTATTTAATGCTAAAATATATCCCAATGCCATAGGAGGAGTTAATATTATGTCAGACGTGGTGTATGGCGTACCTGTGGGGTGTCGAGTGATGTTGGGATTATTAGGATACATGGCTCTTGAAAAGTCCATCATTCTTTTAAATATAAAGTTGGAGCAGACTTCGGCGATATGTTACTCATGGAAAATAGAAAAAAGATACACGTTGATCACAAGAGGGAAATCTCTTTTCAGTAAGTACAGCACAGAACAAGAGTCAAGTGAGGTTGTCATAAATCTTACTTAGACTGTGCATGTCAAGAGGAACCACTACGTAGTTCCTTTTACTGTAACACAAGGCCGGTGGGCAAAGAAGTAAAAGTTTTCATAAGAGATAGGCGGTTAGTTTCAGGCAATTTTTCATGACATTTCATGCAGGACGATCCGTTGATTCTAGTAAGTTTTTGTTGAGTGCTGCTGCAATACATGGGTACTCAGCCAGTGTGCTCCGTGTCCCCCTACACGTTTCGCACTCTCTTACTCAAACACTCTCTGGTAAATGTGCAGATGGTCGAATAAATGAATTTGTGTGGCATCTCGGTTATATTTATGTGATGCTTACCTCCTTGACTTTAAATACAGAATATGCCAAAAGCGGATAATGTACCAAAGCCACCAATTACTCTCCGTCTCATCGTTCCAGCATCTCAGTGTGGATCGTTGATCGGCAAAGGTGGGTCCAAATGTTCTAGTTACAAAATTTATAAGTTTAACCAAGGTTCTAAATCAGTGTAGCTATAAGCTACTAACTCATAACGTACGTTATTCAGAATTTGTATATTAAAACTAGTTTTAGTTTGAGTTTAACATTAGTCTATTTATTTTCAAACCTGACGATACAATGGTAAATACTACAATGTACAAACAAAACCAATTGCACAACATTTCATTTCATGTTTACCATACAAGCAGAATTACAAACTACAAGAATGAATGAATGAATGAATTACAAGGTGACATGGTCCAATTCCATTTTAGGAGACGGCCCAAACGTGTTTGTTGAAACTGTGTTCAAATTTGACAAATCCAAACGGGGGACAAATTGTTCCATTTCCAGCAACGTCTCATACGACTTCAAAAACTGCGCTAATCCCGTACTTGGCGGAAATGACTAAATGCTCAAAAATCATAATCTAAACATCGATTTCCCCTTTCTTTGCACTTTGGGACACTGCTGATAATCTAGAAAAAATGTTATTGGTAGTCGGCAAAACTTCCAACGTTCAGCAAAACAATAATGTTAATTGCTCCATTACTCTTGTTTGTACCTCACAAAAGCTAATTAGCATTGCGAAAAAATGATGTTTGTTTTTGTCGTTAAAGTGGCTGCAAATGTTCAATTTTAAACTTTTTCAGGGGGTTCGAAAATACGTGAAATCCGGGAGGTAACGGGTGCCTCAATTCAGGTTGCTTCAGAGATGCTCCCGAATTCGACTGAGAGGGCTGTCACAATCAGTGGCATGAGTGATGCCATCACCAAGTGCATTTTCAATATATGCATGATCATGTTGGAGGTAAGTGATTTGGATTTGTTGTCAATTATTTTAAATCAATCTAATGTAGCCATGAACCTCAGGGAATTTTATGTCTGCTAAGCAGAATTTACAGTTTATCTCCAATAGATTAATTCTTTGCGAGATGTTTACAAATGCACGTTGTTAGTCATTGTACCAATCAAGCAGTCTTTAACGTTACACTGATGTAATACATAGTTTGCTGCTCTGGAAGCTTTTCTCTACAATTTGTGATATCGATTACACTTTCTTTTCCCCGCTATTCGTTCTCTGTGCGTAATCGTTCCTTTTGATGCTACTCTTTACTCTGCCGTGTCAAAATTTTGCATCATTAATCTTCTTCAGTCATGAATGAACTGCTCTACTGTGTACTCAAAGAATTTATACTGACGTGACGTAATTCTCCGCTATCGACATAAACGACACGAGTTATGCTCAAGGTCTTGTGCTAAGATTTTTCTCTGGGAAGCAGTTACTGTCGAGTACCATGAATAAATATGAGAACCAAGTTTAGGCTCTACTTGTAAGTGATTTTACACAATTTAAAGATGTGCTTCACAACAGGACAAGTGTTCATAAATATATAGCCATTCTACCAGCCACCCATTCGAACGTGGGGTCCAAATTGTATGATTTATCATAATACAATTTTCTAGCTGTAATTCTTTGTTATTTGTCGCCCCTCGAGAGCCATAGTGGTGCTATAGTGGAAGGGAAAAATCAGATATGGATAAACGAGGAAATTTCATGGCTTGTTGGGTTTGACATTTTTATTGTTATTGCCTTTGTTTTAAAAATACATTTTAGCTCTCTTCTTACAAATACGTTCATGCTTCTCGCATTGGACACTTGTCATACGTACGAGAAGCAGTCGTACAACTGTTGTGTGCCGTGGAAGCGGTAGTAAGGAAGCAGTAGTGGCAGGGGGTTATCACTTCATTGCACAGCGTTCAGTATATGTAATAATTTCCAGGAAGAGAAAGAGGGCAGTGGCAGATTTGGAAATTGGAACAAGTCCAAGACGTTCGCACCATTACTGGAAAGTTAGCATACTAGATCAGATCTTTACTGACAATGTACCATTCAGTAAATATGGAATGTGTGAAGGTCAGGTTCAAGCAGAAGAATAAGCTCACGCAGAACTGTCACCATTTAACTTCAACCAAGAAATATTATCTTGATTTTTAATATATATTTAAATTACTATTACCACCTACACATATATGTGAAGAAACTTGGAATCAGTGATGATGAGTGAATAGGGTATTTTTTCTCACTACTTGCCGTTATTTTATGATGATGAGGCACTACAAGGCAGTAGTAGTCGCCTATACAGTGTAGCTTGAAGAATAGCAACACTATTTGGCAATACGTTGACTTTATGATTTTTTTGTTACATTTGTGAATGTTTTGTAAATATGAAATAGAGTCCCCCGAAAGGAGGTACCATTCCTTACCGCCCGAGACCCGGTCCAGCAGGCCCAGCCATAATGATGGGACAAGGAGGCGGAGGAGGTGGATACGGCATTCAGGGAAATTACGGAATCAACCCTGCAGAGGTATATGTTATTCATAGTTACAGACTATTGGGTTATTTTAGCGTAGTATAGTGTAGATGATTTCATTTGATTTCGCACTGTATTCCATTATCTTGGATCCCCAAGTTAATATGGAGTAGTTTTGTAGGTATTGAATTTTGAGCTACTAGTAGAAAGATCAGGTGGATTTGGTACGTGACTGCAATGCAGTAATATAAGAATACAGATCATCGCACTTTGTCGTTTGTCATGCAAGACTCCTGATTTGATAGCTTAGTAGATCCGTATGATTTCATCTATTTTAGAGCTCACATAAGTGCAAATCGTAGTTGTAGGCACATTCAACTTGCGTCGAGCCGGGGCATGTATAATATACGATTTTAAATTGAGAATATTGTTACAGCGAGATAGAACAAAGTAAATTTTTCGTGCATGTCTTCTCGCGCAAGCAAATAAAATGGGTTATTGGCTGCATTGAGCGAGTATCATCTACTCCATTGGGTTGAGTTGAGACGCAGTGTCGTCGCAGATTCGAAGATTTTTTGTCACGATGTACTTGATCAAAACCGTTTCTTTCTGACACCAGCAGAAGAGGAAGGCTGCGTGACGGCAAAATACATACCACACTAGATGCATATAAGGAAATAGTATTTTCGCAGCACACAGTTTCGATTTTTTGTTTGGTTACTCACTGGTAGAAGTGAAAAATTGCGGTAATGTAAAACATAGAATTGAAAGAACAAAAGATGTTACTCGGAAGTGGGTTTCAGTGTAGTGTGTGCTCTTTAGGTGCATTTGATAACTATATCAGAGGGTAAAGTAACTCGTCTTGTAAAAACTTGTTAGTTCTGGGAGGTTTGGATTTTTATATGTGTTTTTTATTTCCTTGTAGCAGATGGGGAAAATGGGTGCAAATCCGTTGGCCGGACTGGCTGCGTTGGGACTTGGTGGCATTGGCGGTGGTCCAAATGCTGGACCTGTGAATCCCGCAGGTTGGCATCAGATCCTCATTCTATTTTCCTTCTTTTGTATTATCATGTGTGAAAAGAATGCTGAATCACTGTGATCTCATTGTGAAGACGTTGAATTCATTTTTGGCATGCTTTATCGTCTCTTTTCTGTCATGGAACCTTGTTTTTACTCCACCGGAATGATGAGAGGAGACAAGACAGTGTGTAGTATAAAATAGAGATGCGGCTTTAAAAACAATTGAATGCTATGAAATGTGAAGGCTGTCTAGGGTGCACGTAGTGTGTACCGTGTACTACAAGTATCTTTTATTGTGAGCAATTTAATGACGATGTAAGTAAATCGGTTTATTAATTTTTTGTTGGAATAGCTCCATTGGCTGCTTTGAGTTTTTCTTCGATGAGGTCAGATTAAAATGACTTACTTTTTACCAAAGATTCGTACATTCGGCTACTCCAACCATTACATAAGTAGTTTTTAACACGTTTTCCGTACACATATAACATTGAAAATATTAACCCCGAGTGTATACAATTATTATGATCCAAACTCACTGAAATCAAAACTGCTCAAAGCATCTTATGGAATACAAATTCATGAATGGAATACGTTGGTGGGTGAAAGTAACGGCTTTGTCAGCACGTACTTATAATATTAGTATATATATAATAATAGTTAAATTAAAGATAAATGCAGTACATAATATGTACGGCCACGATAAATGAGCTTTGGTGGAAGCAGCACAGACCACAGTTGTCATACAAATCTTTGTACATTCATGTTTTTTATGTATTCGTTTGTTTTATTTCATTACAGACAAATAAGCGGGGCAATGATCCGAATCAGCAACTCCGAAGAGTTGAGAGAAGGGTGCACTGACCGCATCATAACAATTACAGGAACTCCCGACTCTGTCGCTCTGGCTCAGTACCTAATCAACATGAGGTATGAATATTTTGAAATTTATTCTTACAAAGGATTGCACCAGTTGAACACGAAAAAGTTGTGATTCTTCGACTCTAGCCACAGCTTCAGTTCTATAGTTTAGGACACGCATTTCGTTGAAGTGTACCACATGTACAAAGGACAGTATTTACTTGCCTGTAAAATTAGTAGTCATTAATGATGTTTCAGAAAAAGCATTTGTGGAGGTAGGTACATGTCATCAATCACAAATGTAGGAGTCTAAATGTTGATTTGAGCTGTTGACTAATATATACCAGTGTGGAGTTGCAAAAGGCGAATCTGGAAGCACAAAGCAAGGGTGAAGGTGGTTCTCAAAATGGAGGATCAGGCTCTGGTGCAGGGACATCCAGTGGTCCTATTACACAAAGCGGGTCCACATCTTTGGCCGCAGCCCTACCTCCTCTCGCCAAGCTCCTTTCGAACCCGCTCCTAGCTTCGCTCAGTGCCCTGGGGAACCTCGGTGGCCTCAATGACCTCCTTTCAGTAGCATCACTTCCTCACGGAACCAATCCGCCTGTTCAAACCACTGGTGTCCATCGACGTCCACACAACTCCTTCACGCCAAAAATCAAAACCTCTGGATCCCCTCCACCTAAATCCAAAAATGAACGCAACAAATTCGCTCCTTACTAAACAAAAGGGTATACAATTTACCAGCACTACCAACCATGTCACCACCGAAAGTAATCCTGCTTTTTACCAAAACTTTTTATTATTTTGTGTTATTTGTTTCATCCTCAGTACACTAATCCTCAATCCTCAAGATCGAACCGTACTTGCGATGAAACGAAACCTCTGATTGACTACCGAATGATATCTGTACAGAATTTTCGAGTTTGAGAGAATTTTATCATTTCGTACAAAGCTGGGTTTAGGATGATTAGTGTTTACGGTTAGCAATTTAGATACAATTTACATTACTAAGCAGGAGTTAACAGTAGGAATTCACTTTCATAAAGAAAATGCTAGTTTAGTTTCATTAAGTGAATACAGGAAGGACAGGTATACATACTTTCCATTTCCACTTTGATCATGTAGGAGAGGTTTACATAATACCTAGTTGGAGAGTTAGGTAACTGACTAACAAGAGTTGACGACAGCCGTTACCACAATTGAGGTAGCCGTATGGAAACTATGACAGAATCATTATAGTGTAGCTAGTTTTTAACAATGTAGCCCGGTAGTTACCTAAGCCCACGTGTGCGTGTTTTCAAATGAGGAAACCTTTTTCGCTTTCTTGAGGAAAATTGAGACCTTTTTGCAGAAAGAAAAACCTTGTCATGACGTGAGAGAAACTGTACATCACGCTGTATATGTACATGCGTATATGTGCGTTTTAAAAGAAATTTTAAATGTACATAAATTAAATCACTTGATCTGTAACTTGTAACTAAATATATTCGAACTTTGTAAAGATTATGTACGTACGATTATGTAGAAAAAAGGAGCATAGTATCGTGTGCGTACAATGTACAATATATTCACAAGTCGGATAAGCATAACCGATCGAGTTCACCCTGGTAGTACGTTCCTGAAATTGCAACGACTTATGTGAGAAAGTTGAAGTTGGGTAGTTCACTCTTATCGTAGTTTTACTAGTAACAGTAGTGAGTAATTTTTGAAGAATTAGAAAGCTACTACGAACATCACATACAACTCACCAACAGGAGAGAATTTTTTAACGCATTTATTCGTTCCTTCGTACCCGTTTTATGTGTAACTTGGTTGCTGTGTTTAATTGGAGACCTGCTGGCTTGGATAACTGTCTAAATTTTTACAACGCCAGTTCTTGCTCTTTCCAAGATTCCTTTACTCCTACTATCCCAACCTAAGATGTAAATATTATTTAAAACTGACATCTAGTACATCCCACACATCAAATAGTTCCGTTACTGAAAAATCTCGTTCTTTATCCTTAGATGTATATATTCAACTGTTTTATGAGGTTGACTTTACAGCAACAAGCATGCACACATTTGTATTATTATATCATTTTATCATCAGGAATCCTAGTCAGAGGTGGACGGAACAAAGTCCAATTTCGAGTATTTATGGAGGCATAGATATATTCAAGTTTTATGCACTCCGATTTTATTAGTGTTTAAGAGACTCTTGAAGTTATAGTTATTTGCCCTATCTGTGGTGGACAGTGGAGAATGCACATGCATATATACATACTAATGAACATTTGCACATTGCACATACCACAAGAAAGTATAATTTGAGTAGGAGGGAAACACTATCTTTCTCAACATAAAAATATTATTCAGGGCACAACGAAAACTGGATATCCAGGACTGTCTACTCGTCTAGTTTGTGTTCACGTTGTACTTTCTCTCTCACTCCTTTCCAACCAAATATTTACGTTTGCATGAGCAACATGACTGTGGTATTGCCGTATGAGGACATCCTCTACAGGCTTATTACGTATATATGAACAAATCTACAGTGCGTGCACATCCAAGATATTTTGTTGGGGCGAGCTGTGCCAAGTTAGCAACTGTGTAACCTCCACATCCCTGTGCACAGTACGGCACACCAAAGTTGACCAAAGCCGCATTTGTTGTGTAGTGAATTTCACTCGGAACGAATCTCCCATTGTGAAACTATTTTAAAAACGAAATATGTGGGTGAGTTTTTATGTTATTAGGAAATCACCTTTTCCTCGTGCAATCGTTTTACCACCGTATTTCGCACTTCAGCCGGTGCATAATTGTAGTATTAGCTAAACATGTTGTAGTATATATAGTGTGTAGCTTATACTTTGTGGATATTATATTATATTCACGGTCATTCACGATAAACCACACAGCAGTAGTATGCATTTTAGCTGATGTTTGAGGGTTAAGCATGTTAGCAGTACATTATTATCTCTCTTTTAGAGTGTAACTAATAATAATAAAGTCATCCATTATTTATTACAGAATCCTACAAGTCACAATCATTCTATGATGAGTGTTGACTTTCCAAGAATTATTACTCCTTTTTTCTTCCTCTCTATTTTATTCATCAAAGTGAATGAGCACATTGGTGTTTCCTCCACATTGGTTGGTCTCCTTTTCTCCATTACATTTGTATGTAATGCTACCAACAACTACCTCAACCGAACCATCCACCCCAACCAAGGGCCTTCCAGTTACCCAGTCACTTACTGTGGGCAACCACCATACTTTCAGTTTGTATCCACTTACATACCATATCAACTCTGTCCATTGTGCGTCTAACCTTTTCTCAAAATTTGGTGTGTCCACCAGTCTGAACAGCAAAAGTCACTCGTCTCTATCCATCGATCCATCATCCAACCACCATCCAATTTATTAAATCATTCTCACCTTCTCCACGATACCTATGGATATACGCAATGAGCTACCTCACATACCATTCCCATTTCACCAGGTATACCACCTCTTTTATACCAGAAAAATTAATCCAATGATTTGTTGCATGCCTCATTAATGAATCGTAATCACTCCGTCGCTTCCTTAAAGACAAACAAAAATGCTAACCTGATGGAAACCTGATGCACACTTCACCCTGTTTGAATACTGCACACACAACTTTCCACCAACTGTCAACACCTCCACACCTACTGCCAACTTCATTGAAAACTTTCTCCGAGCTCTCCGCTCTCTCCCCCCGTCCTTACAAATTCGTGTTTCTTCCAGAATAATTCTGGCACATACATACCTATTGTTTAAATATACAGACAGCAGAATATACGTGTATACAGATTGCTGAACCATTCATATTGAGTGGAGACTGTTTCAACTTTGTTGTTCCAAAATTGACCCTTTTTCAAGTGATCGATCCGTTCCCGTTCAACCTAAGAACGCCATTTGTCGTCTCCTCTTTCTGCTTCTGTGGACTCTATACTCCATCTCCTGTACAGCGCTCGTGTGTGATATTAGCTTTTTAACCTTGCTCAATCTTCATGTTGTAACCCTGTCCACTCATGATTTCGTTGAAAATGGACATTCATTTTTCCACAAATTAGTATC